>JASAMX010018643.1:0-12579 GCA_030248175.1 Microlaimidae sp. YZB2_3 | reverse complement strand
TCGCTTCTACTTTGGGTCGTCACATATTTGGTGGCCGATACACACCTCCGAATATGTATATCAGTGTACCCCCCGTTCTACGGAAGATAGACGGACTTGTTGGGGCTGGTGAAGGTGTGCGGATTGAATCGAAGAGGCTGAGATGAGAGCATGTCTTCTTTTTGGTGAGAAGGTGTGACACATTGTGTCCCTTCCGTGAAAACTCAAAGTGCAAGCGGTAATAAAAGGCGATTATCTTTCCCCTTTTCTTGTCGGGCCTATGGTGTAATGGATAGCACACCAGAGTCGACTTTGGAGGTTAGGGGTTTAATTCCTGAAATTTTTCAGCGCCTGGTTATTTTCGCTTCTACTTTGGGTCGTCACATTTGTATAGAAATCTCAATCTCCCCATATAAAATGAGTATTGCTGTTCATATCATCTTAACAAATAATTAAACAGTGCTTAAACTTTAAAAACTAAAAAAGGCCTTAAAATGTGGATATAATAATTAAAAACCTAAAAGTTAAGATTAAATATTTTTGAAATTAGTTATTTAGATGCACAGCTGAAGAACTCCTGCTTTAATTGTTTGGAGCATCAGAGCTTGAAATTTAATGGCATCACATCACTAGCGCTTATGCTTTTCACACAAACTTGGAAATTAAATATTACATGGCTGCAATGCACTTTTATAATTTAATATTATTGCTTGCATAACAAATAAAAGGATTCTAGGACCCGAGGGTACTGGACACTAAGGTATTGGACACGAGGGTACTAGACACGAGGGTACTGGACACGAGGGTACTGGACACGACAGCTAAGAAAAAATACGTTTGCCACAAATATGTGAATTTTTTAAACTGAATGAGCTGAACTAAATTTTACTCGTTTAAACGCGTAGATAATTAAACTAAAACGTTACATAAGTCTTTATGAAAACAAGTTTTTCTTGCTTAAATATAATGCAATTTAATAATAAGAAAACTATGTAAATTGTTTAAAAACATCATACTAATTAAACACGAAATTTTTAAAGGTTATTTTACACAATTTATATCGTGGCTTTTTAATAAAAACAATGATATTGTTTGAAGCTTAATTCAAAGCTCTGAAGCTACAAAACCCTGCCTTTGCAAAAAACTAAAGAATTAATATTAAACAATCATCAGTGGAATAAGAACGCCAAGAAGTTATTTAATTACTGTTTTTTCTAAAACATACAGTCGTATGAAAATACGAAGCGAATTCCACAGTTTTTTGCTGTCATTTTTATATTTAGACTCTTTTCATGGACTCTTGATTAAAATAATTGAGTTTCTTTATATAAAATTTTTGGAAAAAAATAACTTCTGCAAATATAGATTTCAGTAGTAGAAATACAAAAAATACATAACTTATTACCTTTTTTGATCCACTCTAGCTTTGGGAATTCACTTGAACACATGTTAATGATTTAAAACAAGGCAAAAAAATTTGCTTTTAAAACCCAAATTTATACAATTGTTAGATTTTTCATGTATGAAAAACCCAAATTTATACAATTGTTAGATTTTTTATGTATGATATTTTATGCATTTAAATCTAAATAGAAAGCTGTGAGTAAAATAATCCAACAATGGACCTTTGGGAGTCTCCAAAACCCCACCATTGCACGGTAAACTTTATTTTTCTAAGCCTAAGCAAAACCCAAAAATTAAACTAAACTTTATCATGCAATTTCAATAATAGTCTGCTTTTAAAAAATACCAAATAATTTACTGTTAAAAAAGGCAAGCAATTTTTTTCGGTAAATATTTTATTAAAATGTTTTTGCAAGGTTATTAATAGCAAAATTATTTGCAATTATTTTTGCAGTTATTTTTTCCGAAGGCATTATTAAGAATTCATTTTTTCAACACACTACGAAAAATAACCACAAAAATCATTTGACAGCACAATCAAAGCATAACAGCAACATTAATCTTTTCGTCTCATAGCTTCTCAGCATTTTTAAAGCTAGTTATTATTAAAAAAATGCACAAAAATGTAGACAAATTACACCAAAATGTTTTAATGTTATGAAATTATATTTTTTATGTCTTCTTAATAATTTTATTTTTATAATCCGACTTTTTATAAATCAGTCAAACAAACTAAATAATTTTTTCCAGGTTCGATTTCACATTGTTTTTGAACTATTTTTGAAATAGAGTGTATTTCTTAGTAGAAGTGTGGATACGGCACTAAACGGTCATTTGATAATATAATGGTTAAAGCTCACATATACCAAAAAAGCCTACCACTTCCATTAGACAATGCAAATAGGCTTTATTGCAAACGCAGACCACAAAATTTGACTCAAAAGGACGTAAAGAGTGGAGTAAATTCCGGGTTCTAATGAATCATCTTGAGCGGGCATTGTTAATCAGAAAGGGTTTTTAAAAGGAGATGTTCTTTTTTGCAAAACATTTTCTGCAGAAAAAAACTTCGGTCTTCAAACACCGAGAGGCGCGTATCAACCAACGCCTGTTTTAAAAGAAGCGCAAAGAAAAAAAAGCAATTTAAACCGGAGCTATCTGAAATCTTTGACAATTAATATTATGTTAAAAATAATGACATCTAGAACATTTTTACTTAAAATAATGTTTATTTTCTTTACGTTTCGAAGCAAGTGGTTTTTTAAAGAGATTTCTTCTTCGTAAAAACAAGCTCCCATAATGAAAATAGACTCAAAAAAATAAATTACATAAAACATTTAGAAATAAGCCAAAATACATTATTTTAAATTGAAGAAAAAATGCCATAAGAAACATTTACGCACGCACGTATGCGCGCACGGAGGCATGCACGCACGCATGCGCGCACGCACACACGCATAAAAATAGAGCATATATTTTGGTGCACGCATAAAGACAGACCATATATTTTGGTTATAATTAAGGATTAGGCGTTTAATTTGAGAAACTGAATTTAGCTATTGTACATTAAATATTAACAAATATTCTAATTTAAAAACTTATTAATTTTTTTCGTTATTGTGTGTTTTATTTAAAAAATGTTAAAATTTGTTTACAAAAAATATAAAGGAATTTTAATTAACAAAGTCTGTTATCAAAATGCCAACGTTTTTTACAATAAAAAATTTATCGATTCTACAATGATTCGTGTAATTCTTCTTATATTAGTTAGTTAATTATGAAAACGGTTCGATTACGACACTCAACAATCAATGTAGACAGTTCTTGTAAAAACAAGTTCCGTCATTACATCTTACCGCTTTTCCCACTAAACTAAAAACTAGTATTCTTCCAGCCAGGATTTTCCATCTATTAACGACTCAATTCTAAAAATTACTCTCACCCGTCCCTGAAAAAAAAAGTAGTTTGTACCGTCAATTGTAATATATGTATATGTAGAAATTTTTAAAGTTAAATATTGATTTTATGTTTTAAATGCTAGCAGTTTACCTGTTATGTCTTACAGGCGTGGCCGTACACGCCGATGTCAGCCACGCCCAGCAAGTGAACGCGTCCTACGTGGAAAACGACAACGACACGCTACACAAAGCCATTGAGGATGACGTACCGGCCGGACCGGAAGATTTCCAAGACGACAGAAGTCATTTGCTCTTCGTCAATGTGGTACGCGAACCGAAATATATAACACATATAGTATTTTTGTCTTTTAAAGTGATATATTTAAAAGCAATGTTTTTTAGTGTAACATTGTTTGTGTAAAACTATATAAATCTATTTAAGTTTTAAATCTTTCCAAAATTCAATTATTGAACTAATCGTGCATTAAGTTTTTGTGAACCAAATTATTGTTCATTTTCTTTTGAACCTAAGGCAAAATATATAAAAAAAACAATGCACCTTTTAATTTTTTTGTAGAATTTTGCATGACACCTCTGAGTTTTAGTATTATTACTGAAATTTTAAATGAATTTCATGGTTATAGATTTTTTGCAAGACTTTTTCCCCTTTCTATAAGGATTATTATGCTTAAATGATTTCTAAAAGCAAAAAATATTCGTTTCCAAACGAACTATTTGATAACTGCAATGCTTTCGAAAAATGTCCTATTTACCACTTTTTTGCAGATTTGTGATATAGCACAAACTAACGGTAAAGCAAAAGGGGGTAATTACAATAAATTTACTTTTAGATACTATGATATATTTTAAATAGAAAAATGTATGCTGAGTGAGGAATAATAAAGAATAATTGATTTTAAAAAGTTGTAACATCTATTTGATTCGACTTTTAAGGCTCCGACTGTCGGCTACGAAATATAAATATTCTAATTATTTACCTAATGCACAAATTTATCATACAAAAACTTACAATATAACGGAAAAAATATAATCTATAATATTGCGCGATTGTGACAAGCGTAGATATGCGTCTGTAAATGTCAAGGAATGTATTACCTACCTTTTTTAAAACTACTCCACGCTCAAAATATTATTTTTCAAATGACTTATAAATTTATGCACTTACTAGAAAGGACTGCTTCTACACCAAAAATTGCTTTATGCCATTTGATGCTGATCGAACATAGAACCCTATTTTCGTAGTACCAAAGCCTTACGAATAAACCTAAGCGTAACATGAGGTTCTAAAATTTCTATTATTTTTGCCGGTTACAAGTGTTCATAACGGTTGGAAGTACTATGTTTAAAACAAATTCTTGAAATAATAAGAACTTAAAAACAAATGCTCACCCCAAAACAGTATTAAAGCGCAGTTGGCGAACGAACACGAACGTCTAAACGAATGCGAACGCACTGTGATTATTAACAAATAATGGGAGTCATAGTTGCGAACACACTTTGATTACTAACAAATGACGCAGATCAGTATTTTAAAATAAACTTTACAGATCTTACGCTGGATATAAAGATTTCGGATTTTTAAATTTAATTTTATAGTTGTATAAATTATAGGTGTGGAACACTGGAATCTATACATTTCAACCGTATCCAAATTTACCCAATCCTTTTCCCGAATCTGTATTTGAATTGACAAAGGTAAGATTATTTGAAAAAAGAAATGAAAAGACAATTTGTGAACAAACATTTATTTTTAGTTTTTACATTTGCGCAAACCGATAAAATACCTTTTTTATACCCTTGATTTTATTGTATCCAATCAAAGTGGTGATAAAAGGTACGAAATCTCATTGCTTTTTAAGAATTTTTGTAATTAATGTATTTCTATTTATTCGTATAGTCATGTGACCTATATCATTCATTGTGACCTCTTCCACCAGAGTTTTTGTGAACTGCTGCATGCTGTGATTTTCATTAAGAATATTCATCAGAGCTGTTCTTATTTCCGTCTCGAAAATGTGGTCTAATTGAATATTTGGTTTTTACTTCAGCGTTATGTACATAGAAGCACACTTCAAAGGATTTCACTTCACTGCATGAGCACTGAGTAATACAACAGTATTGACTTGACTTTTTTGAGAACTACACGGCAGTATATTTTCAGAAGCACATAATATTGGACTGCAATGCCTGCAGATCCCTGCATTACACGCAGCACCATTGCGGCTTGCGCCAGTTCTACACTATAGATCACTGCAGTACATTGAAGAAGTACTGGGTACTAAAATAAGATAGCAAAGAATAATGCAGTATTAGAATTCTCTACAATAACACTGCATTACAATTCAGAGGAACGTAATATTGCATCAGTTTTGCATTGCACTGCAAAGAACTAAACTACAATGCAGCATCATTGATTATTGCGGTACTATACACTGCAGATCACGACAACTGCAGAAACGCTGAGTACAGTTGCAGTACTCCTAGTTTTTTTTTTCGTGTAACGTTTAACCCCTGAGCCACATTCATAAAGCAAAAAAAAATGGAATGCCGAATTGTTATTGGAAACTTCAAAATTTTTATCACAAAATTAATTTCTTTAAAACGATTTAGTATCATTGGAGCCGAGGGCACTTGAAGTTGAAAGTTGGAACCGATAATGGTGATTTTGGAGCAGGAAATCACGTCAGGATTTTAAGGACCCTCAAAATCTCATACAGTAGATCTTTAACACTGAACAACTTTCGTTCAAATGGGAGGGTTTTGACCATCGTGATAGGGAACTTAAAGCCGAAAGTGTGAAATTGCTAAAACCTATCCTTAAGAAAGCCAAAGCCTAAACTATTTTCAAACTATTTTTTTTCCTTTCGGCTCCAAGTTCCCATTTTCGCGGCTGAAAATTCCCTAAACTTTGCGACGGTTTCAACTTCCTTACTGACGGCTCTATAAACTCCGTAGCTTTCTCAATCGCTCGAATTTAAGAATTATTAATAACGCTGCTAAATACCGCAGTTACTTAGCTTTATTTTGTTTATTTTCTTAATTTTATGATTTATTTTATGAAGTGCTGTCCATAGCGAAAGTGACAGCTGTTATTTTTATTTTCTGAAAATAGTTTTTGTATAAGTGTAAGCAGCACGAATTAACAAAAAAAATTCAAATTCAATTTAAAACACTTTTATTTTAAACGTTTGTTTTTGTATGAGGAGTCAAAATATTTTTTTTTTGTTATAGAAAGGAAAACAACAAATGTACAGAGTTGGAAAAATGCTGCACACTCGTTACGGACCTTTCTTAAATTACTCACGATATGATAGTTATACGGTACGACTAAGTACATAATATCAATAGGTACCACACACTAGTGTTGTAAAAAGTAATGATTTTAGATTATTTAAAGTAAAACTAAAAGTTATTTGAAAAATTTAAATTAAGTAAAGTAAGAATAAAAGTAATTTGTGATTTTTTAAAATTAAGTAAAGTAAAAGTGAAACTAACACCTTTTTTAAGTAAAAGTAAAAATAAAAGTATAATAAAAGTAATTTTGAAACGGAGCAAAACACCGGTTTTTGGAGCTCCAGAGCTAGGTTTTAAAATTTTATGTAATTTTAAGCTAGTTTTATGTATAAATCATCTTTTTACTAAGTTTTTTGGTTAAAATAAAAGGTTTTAGCGTGTTAGTGGCTAAAAAAATTTTGTTTTGCCACTCATTTTACAACAATCCCAGGGGAATCTACTGATTGAAATTACTTAAATTTTACTTAAATTAATTTAGGCATTGGCAGGGAAAAAATCCGAGTAAGAGTAAAAATAAAAGTAATTAAAGTTTCAAAAGTGGAATAAAAGTAAAAGTAAAAGTAATTGAAAATTCAAAACTCGAGTAAAAGTAAAAGTAATCCAAAATCCGTTACTTTTATTAGTTTAACTAAAAGTAAAAGTAACTTTTTATAGCACTAGCACACACATAGGTTCAATCGCTATATAAAAATCATATTGGACGGGGGCTCATTGATTTGTTTAAAAAATACAAATTTAGTAATACTTATATGAAAAATATATAATACTATTATATAGTACTATTAAATTCTGCTTATATCAACCAATTTGAACTTAACCGCTAAATTTTGTAAATTTTGATTGGTTCAGCGTTACTATAAATACATATTGCTTTTATTTAATTGTGTCTTTGCGGCTTTATTTTTCCTAAACAAACAAACCTCTGCTTTGAATTTCGTCTTAAAAACACTAAAAAAATATTAAATTGATTGAACATTAAATAATTCAAACTGAATAAAAAAAAACATTGATAAATATTAATCTATACAGTTGAGCTAAATTTATGTTCGAGCTCATTCATCTACCAAAATAGAAAACAGTTCAAAACGTATTTTTATAAGTTAACACTGGTTCTGGTGATAGTGCTTCCTGCGCGAAAATTGTCCATTTGCGCTCTTCAATGTTCATCTTGTCGGAATTATTGTTAATAGAATGTAATTATAGGTGCGATATCTTGGCGGGCAGTTTAACAGATCTCTGGACAGCGCCCTATTGGTGGCCGCCGGTCAATTTCCCCCCATCGAAGCCTTTGAAATTTGGAATTCAGATCTTATGTGGCAGCCCATACCGGTGCACCCAGACGATCGCTTGTCCAGTGTAAGTAAGCTCATGCAGGACGAATTGACCTGTTTTAATATGCAAAAAATATATAATCTAACCAAAAATGTGCAACTCCTGTATAAACAAGTTAAGACAGCATAGAATGATAATGGCATAAAATATGATGCAAATATAATATAATAGTAATCATATCATTATGGCATATATTCGCCATTCCAGCGTCAATTTGTGCAAATTATTGTGTAGATTGTGCTATTATAATGGCACAATTTATTTTTATTACGAATTGAAACGGTTATATCCATTCATTATTTTTTTAATTTTATCAATTTCAATCAATTTAAGATAAATTTAATTATGCCATTATAATGGCATATACTCTCCACCGAAATTTCACTTTCATCAAAATCAACACTTTCATTAACTAAATTGTAGATTTTGACAAAAATAACTTTTTTGTATGTAGAATAAAATATTTACTATAATAAAGTTTTTGTAACAATTAACAGAAGTTTTTTAGCGATGTTCACATAAAATTTTTAAATTTTTAATTGATATGTATTTTCACTTAAAATTTTTTCCAGTCCAAAATCACATTACCTTTGTGCCATGGCTACGATGGTGTTTTTAGTTTTGAAATTATTAAAAAAAGGAACAATCTCATATATTTACCGCGGTTTTTAGTCTGTAATAGTAACCGATTGAAGAATCAACTATGTTTGTTACTGCGATAAAAAAACAGTGAAAATTTTTAATAAAAATACAATAAAAGAACCTTATTTAGCACCACATCAACCTGTCAGGATTGATAATCGTTGGAAGCTCCAGTCAGTTTGGTTAATATTTGATTGGTTACCTGATGGTCTTCTATTTTTATTTCATAAACAAAAAAACCAACCACGTCTGATTTGCTTTAAGTTAATGTTTTTTAATATAATTTATTGTTTAATTTTATAAATTCAATTGCATAAAATGTTTTTAGACGAGAGGCCATACGCTGGTGTTCAATAACGTATGTCCAAGACTGCATTTCGTAATGGAATCGAAAGCTTACAGCAGCCTGCGAGAGAAATATGACGATTTCGTACTATTTCTCTGCACCAGCGCGGGCACCGTGAAGCAAAGTTTTTTTCACGGCTTCACCGTAGCCAAGGCGTTAAATATTTTGGTATGATATTTCAGCTATAATTTCTACATGATACCTTAAATTCGGCTAGCTTTAATTTCGGTCACCGGCTTTTTGCATGTGAAAAGTTATGTAATGAACTGCGTACCACTTATGACTTTTATAGCGTGGCAAACACGGTTAAAAAACATTTTTCACCTTCGCGGAATAAGGCGGATTAATTCAAAAAATAAAAATCTTTATACATTGAAAAAAAAACTATTTAATAGGCAATAAAATGTATGATAACATAAAAAATATTATTATTTCAGAGTTATTATAACGCAACAGAATTGCCAAGAATACTTCTCCCCGACTGGGCAAATTTTACAGTACTGGATCAAGCGGTCGCATTTGTTGACGATGTTCAAGAATTTTTGGCTTCTTTTGATAAAGTTAATCGATTGTCTGCCGGTGAGTCAAAATTTAAAAATAAACTCCTTTATATTGCATGTTGCTTTTTAAACTTTTTATTATAAAAGTAAATAAAATGTTTTTACAACATTAGTCCATTTTCTGCTTAAAAACTAATTAAAGCAGCTAACATTTGATTGTTAAGTGTTCAATCGTCATAAATAAAGCTGTATGCTTTAACAATTTTTTGTTTTGTTTTGAAATAATTGTAGTTTTTTTTTGCAAGCTTAATGATATAATTAATCATAAGAAATAAAAACGCAGCAAGAAATTTATAAATATTTTACAATGAGAAACAAATATAGATGCAAACAAACGTTATAAAAAACTATAAGCAAATGAGACGTGGTTGGTTTTTTTGTTATGAAAATAAAAATAGAAGACCATCAGGTAACCAATCAAATATTAACCGAAACTGACTGGAGCTTCCAACGATTATCAATCCTGACAGGTTGATGTGGTGCGATAAGGTTTCTTTTATTTTATTAAAGAAATTTTAGCTGTTTTATTGCCGCCAGTAACAAACGCCATCATAAAATTGTTCAATCAGTTACTGTCCTACAGACTAAAAACCGCGGTAAATATGTATTAGATTGTTCCTTTTTTTAATAATTTCAAAACTAAAAACACCATCGTAGCCATGGCACAAAGGTAATGTGATTTCAGACTGGGAAAAACTTTAAGTGAAAATACATATCAATTAAAAATTTAAAAATTTTATGTGAACATCGCTAAAAAACTTCTGTTAATTGTTACAAAAACTTTATTATAGTAAATATTTTATTCTACATACAAAAAAGTTATTTTTGTCAAAATCTACAATTTAGTTAATGAAAGTGTTGATTTTGATGAAGTGAAATTTCGGTAGAAAATATATGCCATTATAATGGCATCATACGGTGCCTTTTTAAATTGATTGAAATTGATAAAATTAAAAAAATAATAAATGGATGTAACCGTTTCAATTCGTAATAAAAATGATATCCGTATTGAGATGGCGCAATCTTACACAATAATTTGCACAAATTGACGCTGGAATGGCGAATATATGCCATAATGATATGATTACTATTATATTATATTTGCATCATATTTTATGCCATTATTGGTTATATACTGTATAACTCTTTATACAGGAGTTGCACATTTTGGTTAGATTGTTATGTTTTTTTGCATATTAAAACAGGTCAATTCGTCCTGCATCAAGCTTTACTTAGCTGGACAAGCGATCGTCTGGGTGCACCAGGTATGGGCTGCCACATAGAGATATTAATTCCAAATTTCAAAGGCTTCGATGGGGGAAATTAACAGCGGCCACCAATGGCGCTGTAAAGATCTGTTAAACTGCCCGCCAAGATATCGCGCCTATAATTACATTTCTATTTACAATAATTCCGACAAGATGAACATTGAAGAGCGCAAATGGACAATTTTCGCGCAGGAAGCACTATCACCAGAAACCAGTGTTAACTTATAAAAATACGTTTTGAACTGTTTTCTTTTTTGGAAGATGAATGAGCTCGAATATAAATTTAGCTCAACTGTATAAATTAATATTTATCAATGTTTTTTTTTATTCGTTTGAATTATCTAATGTTCAATCAATTTAATATTTTTTTAGTGTTTTTAAGACGAAAATCAAAGCAGAGGTTTGTTTGTTTAGGAAAAATGTAAAGCCGCAAGACACAATTAAATAAAAGCAATATGTATTTATAGTAACGCTGAACCAATCAAAATTTACAAAATTTAGCGGTTAAGTTCAAATTGGTTGATATAAGCAGAATTTAATAGTACTATATAATAGTATTATATATTTTTCATATAAGTATTACTAAATTTGTATTTTTTAAACAAATCAATGAGCCCCCGTCCAATATGATTTTTATATAGCGATTGAACCTATGTGTGTGCTAGTGCTATAAAAAGTTACTTTTACTTTTTAGTTAAAACTAATAAAAATAACGGATTTTGGATTACTTTTACTTATACTCGACTTTTGCAATTTCAATTACTTTAACTTTTACTTTTACTCCACTTTTGAAACTTTAATTACTTTTATTTTTACTCTTACTCGGATTTTTTCCCTGCCAATGCCTAAATTAATTTAAGTAAAATTTAAGTAATTTCAATCAGTAGATTCCCCTGGGATTGTTGTAAAATGAGTGGCAAAACAAAATTTTTTTAGCCACTAACACGCTAAAACCTTTTATTTTTAACCAAAAAACTTAGTAAAAAGATGATTTATACATAAAACCAGGCTTAAAATTACATAAAATTTTAAAACCTAGCTCTTGAGCTCCAAAAACCGGTGTTTTGCTCCGTTTTAAAAATTACTTTTATTATACTTTTATTTTTACTTTTACTTAAAAAAGGTGTTAGTTTCACTTTTACTTTACTTAATTTTAAAAAATCACAAATTACTTTTATTCTTACTTTACTTAATTTAAATTTTTCAAATAACTTTTAGTTTTACTTTAAATAATCTAAAATCATTACTTTTTACAACACTAGTGTGTGGTACTTATTGATATTATGTACTTAGTCGTACCGTATAACTATCATATCGTGAGTAATTTAAGAAAGGTCCGTAACGAGTGTGCTAGCATTTTCCCAACTCTGTACATTTGTTGTTTTCCTTTCTATAACAAAAAAAATATTTTTGACTCCTCATACAAAAACAAACATTTAAAATAAAAGTGTTTTAAATTGAATTTGAATTTTTTTTGTTAATTCGTGCTGCTTACACTTATACAAAAACTATTTTCAGAAAATAAAAATAACAGCTGTCACTTTCGCTATGGACAGCACTTCATAAAATAAATCATAAAATTAAGAAAATAAACAAAATAAAGCTAAGTAACTGCGGTATTTAGCAGCGTTATTAATAATTCTTAAATTCGAGCGATTGAGAAGCTTACGGAGTTTATAGAGCCGTCAGTAAGGAAGTTGAAACTAAGTTCGCAAAGTTTAGGGAATTTTCAGCCGCGAAAATGGGAACTTGGAGCCGAAAGGAAAAAAAAATAAGTTTGAAAATAGTTTAGGCTTTGGCTTTCTTAAGGATAGGTTTCACAATTTTCACACTTTCGG
>JASAMX010018640.1:0-14688 GCA_030248175.1 Microlaimidae sp. YZB2_3 | reverse complement strand
ATTTTTAGCTTAGAAAAAGCTTTAGAAAGATTTTTTCTAAGTCTAAGCCTAAGCAAAACCTAAGCCTAAACCTAAGCAAAACATAAGCCTAAGCAAAACCTAAGCCTGAACCTAAGCCTAAGCAAAAGACTGAGCCTAAGCAAAAGCCTAAACCTAAGCGACACCTAAACCTAAGCCTAAACAGCGAAACCTGAGAGGTGAATAAAGTTAGCCTCTCGAGCCAGGTCACAAAACTTAGGTTACGGCTCCAAAGTCCCTCCAATACGGCTCTAAAGTCCCACACTGCGGCTCTAAAGACCCTCGGCTCTAAAGTCCCCTCGCTCCGGCTATAAAGTCCCGTTACCATAATAAATAATATTTTTGTTGTGGGAGTTTATTAGATTAAATTGGTTGGTCGGTTGGTCAAGAGTCGTCCTTAATTTATCTACCAAACACGAACGAAAATCTATCGCGAAAAACGTAGGATGTTGGTAAATATGACTGTATAATATTAAGGCATTTATATCATCTCAAAATATAGTTTTCATTTGAAACATGAGTGAATTTATCTGTAGAATTTTTCAGTTAGATATCCTAATTTTTCCATATTCCAAAAAATGTAAATCAAATAACTTTGGCGCGTGGATATTATGATTAAATTCATGTTCATTGTATTCTTTACATTATATTTTTTACCAACATTTTACATAGTGAATTAATTGATGAATTCAAAAAATGTGCAGCTTTAAATTGTTTTTTAACTCACATTTTTTGTTTAACGAATAATTTGCGCTTCCAAAGAATAGAATTTTACTTTATTAAGCGTGTAACACAACGAATAGAGTTGGGGAATTTTGAGTTAAAACAGTTTAGTACAAAAATATGAAATTTGAGACTACAAATAATAAGAACTTACAACTGTCAGTTTTAAATGTTTTTTTACTAAAAAAGAGAAAGAGCGCTAAAAATAAAATTTTGATTACTCGTGAGATGACAAGTCTTTTTACCTGATATATGCGTAAAACCAACCTATTTCGTCAGACACTGAAAAATGACTAAATGTTGCAACTTAAAGTAGAACATACGAACAGCTTTTCAGTGAAAACATGCTCGTAATCAAAGTATCATAACAAAATTATCTAATTCAATCGTTCTCATATTTTTAGGAAGCCTTGTCTTGTCCTAACAACGCGCCAAAATAATGTTTTTATTCGACAATAATAATTAGTTTTGCTTTTTCGGGACGAATTTTTTTGACCCTCGGTCTAATAATGACTTCATAAGTAAGCAATATTTTTTTAGTTTTATAGTTTTAAACATCAACTGCACAATTATTGTTGATATATAACGTTTTTAAGCTTACGTTTTGTCGCCAGCATACTTTGGTACAAATTTGTTCCTTATTAAAATTCATAACAACAGTTTTAGTAGTTCCTTATTTATCTAGCCTAAAATTTTTTTTGTTTGTTTAAATTTTTAATAGTTTAAAAATTAAGTTTTTAGATAAAATGTATGCTCTTTTAGATATTTTAAAGTCCACCTTCCCGTAATTCCATTATAATAATCTTTAAAAAAAATATGGAAAAAATTATCTACAAAAATTAATTTTTATTGATCGATGTTTGATTATAATATTTTTAAAAAATTAAGCAAAAGATTTCTTGAATCTTTAACTTTTTCTGATTAAACCCGAAATTCTGGTTGTGCACAGTAAACAAATAAAAATAATATAACAATAAAAATTTCTAATACATAGTAGATGTCGATATATCCGGTTTAAACTATATATAAAACACATAAAATTTTCTAAACAAAAGTATAACAAAAAGGTTTACAATCCTATCCATGTGCATAAACAATCAAAGCCATATTTTATTATTCACGTTATTTTCTTCCTCCCTTACGAATGAATATGTATATGTAATTTTAAAAAAAAGATATTTTAACTGCTTTACTGTGGAAACGTAAATTTATAAGCAATACAAATGACATAACATTATAAGGCGTAACGAATTTGTAATTTTATATTAATTTTTATATACTTGTTTTTTTAAGGGATACTTATGCGAATCAAACTTATATCGAACTCTTTAAGTACCGGGCCGATTGAGCTGAAAATTTTGTAGCCTTGGTGATAAAAAGTCTAAATATAAAATCTAAATTAGATATGTTTTGCACTAAGATTACTCTCTTATTGATGATATAGGAATTAGATTCGTGCTCCTTTTAAACAGTTTACAGTACATTGTATATTATCTATGTAAAACGGAAAAATGAAAAAAAAAATTGAAAAAGTCATATAAAAAATATTTTACTTTAATAATCTTTATTTACAAGAAAATATAAAATTTTAATTAGCACTTAAAACAAATGTTAAAGGAGCACTGTCACAAATCAATTTCCTATAACGCCCGAACGGCACTGCTCCTTTAATACTGAACCGATTCAGCTGAAATTTAAAAATGTTGTAGCCTTGTAGTGGAGCACTCGAAATACCAAAGTTGAGTTAGGTAGGTTTGGTATTAAAGGAGCAGTCCGGTTCGGGCGTTATAGGAATTTGATTTGTAACAGTGCTCCTTTAAAGTAATAAAGCTAGTAATTAGTAAAAAATATTTACAATTTTAAAAATATAAAAATATATAGTTTCAAAACGCTTGAACTCCGCCATATTTTTTAAATTCTAATACAAAAGTTCGGATTTTATTTAAACAATGCTTTGGTAAAAATGTAGTAGACCTACATTATGTGGTTTAAAAACCACTAAAATTTCTTTGGTGTATGTACAAGAAGTTATACAAAAATAAGGTTCTCTGTCGGTTGCTTCTAACTGAGTTTTGTATTGACATCAGAATCAGAAATGGTTTGCTGCTTTTCCATAAAATAATCTTTAGGTATATTTGACACAGCCGTTTTGGAAGCTTGGTTAACCAAAATTTTTGCTAAAAATGACATTTTTTGAAAAAAAAACAGCTTTGCTGCAGACAAAACATAAATATTTTAAAATGAAAAAAATCAGTAGCCGCACTCATAAAGCGCGATTAACCAAGGATTAACCAACGATTTTGAGTGGCTTTTGCATTGACTCACATAATATAATATAAATTGATAAAAGACTCAATTCCTTTAAATAATGATTAATAATGTACAATAAACTTATAACACAATCAAACATACAGAGGAATTAAATTTTTATCAATTTAAATTAATAATGTGAACCAATGCAAAATCGAAATAAAATTCGCCTTTTTTAATTTTATTTTTTTTATTTCGAAATTAAAAATTAAAAATATCATGTATTTAATTTTTTTTCAAATATTCTTAAAATTTGACAATTATTTATATAAAAATACTTTAGATAAAATAGTATGTACACTTTTCAAGTCATAAAAAATGACAAAAAGTCCAAAAACCGCGTTTAAAGTCAGTTTTTATCAGCGTTTTAATCCGATTCTCTCTTTGTCCATGAAAAAAAGACGTCCATACTTAATCTTTGATTAATCCTTGGTTAATCGCGCTTTATGAGTGCGGCTACAGAAGATCCGAATGATAGTTAAATTTATTTATGTGGTTACAAAAAATTTATTCGATTGGGAATCAGAACAAAGAAATGTTAAACGTCATGGTTTTAGCAACCTGAAGAAATAAAAAAAAACATTGAAATTTTTTTTTATTTACGTTATGAACCCTTTTTGTCCCCCTTTGGCTTTTGAAATAGATTTTGTTTTTATGTGCCAGACGAGGACTTCTTTTTCTTTATCGGGGTCAAAACCGAACGGCTGAAGTTGCTGCTTCTTCAGTTTGAACTGAGACAAAAGGCAGCTTTCAAAGTTTGAAACTTTGCACTTTCTGCTGAATCTCGCGTCTTTATATTTCATTAGCAGTTTCAAATTAATAGCAAATCCGGCCATGTCAATGGCGAAAGGTCTTTTGGGGTTCCAGCTGGTATCCCAACCGATCACCGTTAGATTTTCGTCCACTTTTGGAGCTTCCACGAAAGTTCCACCTGAAAAAATAAGAAACTTTCAAAAAAAGTTAATAAATCAATAAATTAGGGTTACAGTTAAAAAAGAGCAACATTCTTCATAATATATTCTGATTATCAAGACTTTGACTCATTTTATATTCGGTATAGGGATTTTGGAGCGGTCAGGAGGATTCTTTTTTTTAAATTTTGTGCGGTGCGGATGCTTATTTTGAATTGAAGACATCAAGAGCTTTTGGATAAAAATTTATAAAGACTCAGAAACTGTTCAATTTTGTATTTGCTGTTCATGTGATTGTTTTAAAATGGAAAGACCTGGAACTTTTAAAAAGAAGAAACTTTAAAGCCATTAAACCTCTAAATAGTTTTAAAGGTTATGAATGAACTGGAAGAAAATAGTTGGTATAAATTATGTATGGATAGAAAAGTATGAATGAAAAAAGAACAGTAATATATGAATTAAAATGACTTTTTCTGATAGAATAAATTTTGCTAAAGGCTCACTGCCAGCTACTGATTTAATGTTTATATTTTTATTAATTGATTCAAACAACTTACTAACATGGTGCTCACTTGTTTAAAGTGCATTCTATAATGCTTTAGTGGGTTTCCGGCGTGTTGCAAAATAAATTTATCATATCTATCTATCTTATCTCAAACTGAACTTGGAGCCGAAAATAAAATAATGGTTTGGGTTATGTTTAGACTTTGGTTTGGGGTAGGCTTTTTTAAGAGAAGAGTAAACATTTTTGGCGCAAATTTTCTTTTCCGGCTCCAAGTTCTTTCTTTTCGGTTCCAATTACCAGCTCTAACTGCCCTCAGCTTCAACGTCCCTAAATCTTAGATTCCAGCCAGTTGACGACAAACAGCTGGTCTTAAATCATTCGTGATGCATTTTTTCCGAAATAGTCACAGATTTTTCTAATTTTGATATTCTTCACTACAAAGCATCATTAATTATTCGACCGTAACTTAAATTACTGAAGCCCTTCTCTGTCATTATAAAATTTTGCGTTATAATGGCTGTGCCCACAGGAAAACCATTTTCAGAAAACTTTCTGGTTAACTAAAAGAAACAAAAACTATTGTCGGATTAACGTCGGCGCATTTTAATATAGTAATACCAAAAATATATAATATACCAAAAAACGTGCAACTCCTATATAAAAAAGTGCGGAAACGTAGGCCATTATAATGAGCCTCTCCATTTAAATGACACTCTCCACTATAGTGGCATAGTAGCCATTTTAATTCGGCGAGTTAAAATGGAGAGGAAGCTATTATAATAGCCATTTATTGACTTAATTTCACTTCATATATACTCACAAGTGTAATACTGTCCGGGCCGCACGAGTTTTCTCGTGTTGGTTTAATACTGTCCAACACGCAAAAACTTGTGCGGCCCGGGCAGTATTACACTTGTGAGTATATATGAAGTGATATTAAGTCAATAAATGGCTATTATAATAGCTTCCTCTCCATTTTAACTCGCCGAATTAAAATGGCTACTATGCCACTATAGTGGAGAGTGTCATTTAAATGGAGAGGCTCATTATAATGGCCTACGTTTCCGCACTTTTTTATATAGGAGTTGCACGTTTTTTGGTATATTATATATTTTTGGTAATACTGCTGTAACAGATTACAAACGGTTGCCGAATTTAAGTCAGTTACTCATACTTACCGGGAAAAGCAACAGCCCAAACTCCAACCGTTTTGACATTTCTAATGTAGTCAGTAAACAGACGAACATCATAGGCATTGTCATCGTCGGCGAAATATATAACCCCGTTTAAGTCTTCTACAGAATCGTTTTGGTATTTCTCCCGTAAAAAATCCATTGCGGCGTTTCGTTGCAACATACCTTTGCCTAAATTATTTTTTTTTATTTTTAAAACATTATACGATGTATGTGTAATTATATTCTATGGTGAATATAATTTAAATAAGTAAATATTTGATCGTTCTTGAATTTATTACTATTTTCACCGTAAATGCCGAACATGTAAGCTAGAAACTTCAACGCTGTTACTTAGATATATATATACTTTAAAATTTTGCTAAAACTAAAGATTATTCAAAAATGATTAAGATTAGTGACCACACTGGAACTTTAAGACTTTTTTTCAAATTCCTAGTTTTTACCAATTACGAACTTGGAATTTTTGCTGCGGCAAAAAAAAACAAGGTTTGGCCAAATTTTTGAAAAGCGCAGTATATGTTTAGCAAAGACTAGAATTTTTAACGTTACAAAAAAAAATAGAAGTGTTTAGAGTTTACACCGCAGTCACAAGTAAAATGACAGTGGGACGTGTTGTCACTTCTCACTCTGGTGTGAATTTCGTCTTATTATATTTGCGAAAAATCTTGTTTTGTAACATTTATAACACCACCACCTGCAGAAATAAAAAATATAAAGTTTTGAAAAAAGGCATTTTTCTATATAAAAATGTATTTAAAATACACAATTAAATATTTGGTTTGATTTTCACACCATGTTTTAACCCTTTGGAATTTTTTCGTCGAAAAAGCGCTGCGAATCCGCGGAAGGTATTCCGCGCCAGTGCTGCAGTTTGTTAAATTCCGCGTCCGCCAGGCTTCCGACGCGGAGTTTAAGACAGTGCAGCACTGACACGGACTACCTTCAGCGGATTTAAATCGCAATTAACCTCAAGGGATTAGAATTAAGTGTTGTGTCATGGTAACTATATTGAAATTTCGTTTAAGGTTTTAAACGGTTTTTTTAACCGCTTATTTTTTTTATTTTCACAAAAAACGTTTAATTCTGTGTATTGTTTAAATACACAAATTTATCATTTATCAGTTATTTTCTCTATAAATTTAATTAAAGTTTTAATAGCACCTACCTTTTACTATAGTAGAATTTTTTGGTACGGCTAAATGAGTATATTGTAATAAGCAGCTTTTCTTTAGAAACTCAGCAATCATTTTGGATTTGTTTTTTCGATCTTCGACCAGTATCCAATGCAGATTTGGCACTAGCTGTAGAGTATTAGAGAGCCTAGTTAAATCCGCTTTTTGTGACAGACGCTCCTTGCTTGGTGTGATGACGTAAATTGTTGTTGTATTCTTTCCCTGGATCATGTCCATTTCTTGCTGGGATTTTCGAACCAAGGACGCCCACTCACATGGACCATATTCCTTTTGGCCGCTTACCCGCTTACGGCGGGAAAAAGGGTTCTGTTGAACCATATAGAAATTTCTGGTTAAAATAAAAGTTCCCAAAATTAAAATAGAAGCAAAAGCAGTTTTTCCCGGCAAAGTCCGACATATTTCAGACATTCTCAGTGCCAGTTTTGGCAAATTTTTTAATAGTACTACACCGAATTTTAAGATTTTCCGACAGGACGCCGATGCTGCCAGCCAAAACTGAAACACATTAACATGTTCTAAAAACGGCATTAAAATTCTAAGCATAAATAAAAAAAGTGAACATAAGTTTTCAGTAATCGAAATGAAATATTCTGAAGTTGTTGCAATAATGAATATCAAACTAGGGTTTGTACAAAATAGATATGCAGGGGCGACAGAGATTAAACATCAAGTCAATAAATTTTGCCAGCGGATTATTACATTTAAATTAGTGTTTCAGTTATGTTATTCTAACACTACATCAGTGTGTAATCCAGACGTAATTTATCTGCGATTGTATTTAATTTTGATCTGCGAATATAAAAAGTAGAATTCTGGATATAGCAGCTAAACGTTTTTTTGTAGTTTATCACACTTAGAAACACAATTTTATTCCAAATGAATATAATATAAATAGAAATTATTAAAATCAAGAAATATTTTGAACAGACTTTAAATTGCATAAAAGGTCAGCTTTAAAAAAAAGTTTGCTGTCAATCAATAAGCAATATTTAATAAAATGTGACTCTATACATTGGTATGTTCAATATATTAGTGTTTACGCGTGTGATCCCACAGTTATTCACACGTTAAAATGCAAAATCACTGAGAAACCTTGTTTTTAAACATACAGTGCCATTGATTTAAAAAAACTAACAAGTTGTTTTTAGTGGAAATTATGCAAAATAGTTTAAAAGGGAGCAAAATTCGTATGAAATTAAGAGCAAAACACAAAATATTAATCAAGCTATGTTTTAAACCTTTTATAGTTAAACAGCTTAAAAGAAAATTTTTATACATATCTAATTTAAATTTTTATTTTGACAAGGCTGTAAAATTTGGATAATTTTCTGTTTCTATCAAAAATTTCTGCTTTCATTTTTTTATTATTATATAACGGTGTCCGGAAAAAATACCTTCTGCAAAATATCTTCCGGAAAAAATATCTTCTTTCAGCAGTAAATTATTCAGTATTATTAAAAACTTTTAAAGGTTTTTTTAAACTTTTTTATGTCGTTTTAGCTTGATTTTAAGGTTTCGCTTAGGCTTAGGAAAAAAAAAGTTTTCTTTAGTTGAGAATTTAAAAGTCTTTCAGAATATATTCTTTCCGAAGATATTTTGCAGAATGTATTTTTTCCGGGCGCCTACTAGACAAAGATAATGTTTTATTTGCCAAGATCAGTGTGTTTTGTAAATTAACAGGAAGGTAAAAAATCAGACTAAAGGTTATTGAAACAGAAAATTACAAGAAGGTTAAATATGTATTGCAAAACATGACCATTTTTTCTTGACATTTTTAATATTAGATTTAAAAACAAATTTAAACCTAAAGATTCGGTTGTTAACTTATTACCTGTGGTGGGGTTTGAAAATTGGGCGAAAAAAAACAAATTTTGTGGATAAATTTTGTGCAACTCCCAAATTTTTTGATTGTGTTTCGTTCAACTAAAGGGAACCAAAACCATAAGCTATCTGCGTATAACCGCGGGCTTAGAAGTTATCTAAGCTTGCCAAAAATTTTTATTTAAACCGACAAAAAGTCTACTAAGCTTACTGTTTTATTGTGACAATAAGGACAGAGTTTGGGTTACTGGTTTATTGTAACAATAAGGATATCGAAACTTTTGGGTTTGGGTTTTGCGCCATTCTCCTCAATTTATCAACATATTAAAATCTTAAAAATCTTTGAGCAAATAAATTATTCTAAAATATACAAATATAGTTTAAAATTTAACATTTTTCTTTTCAATATTTTAAAGGTGGTTAATCGCCGTTTTTGTAAAAACTTCTCAAAAATAAGATTGAACTTATGTTTTAACTTTGATAGTGTATAGTCATGCTACAACGGTGAACCATGCTTTTACTCAATATGTGGGGAAGATTGAGAACGTAATTAATAAAAAACTGACGAGAATCTCGCCAACGCCACAACAGAACAAATCACAACCAGCAAAAAACACCAATTTTGATTCATTAAACATATGTCTAAATAGTACACATACATAATTGTTTCCTCATTTTTTATGTTTTATATTTTCGGTTATACCGTACTGTATAGGACTCCCCCATCTTGTTGGTTAAAATTTTGTCATTTTGATTATTGTTAATTTTACAGAATTTAAAAATTTAATAAAAAATACTATGGTTATTTTTGGAAAACATCTGAAATACAATACTTTCTTTAAAACTTTTTAATTTTGCCATGCTGTAAAATATTAACGAATTAAACAAAGATAAATTCATTTAACTTAAGAAATTATTCGTAATTGCATTCTAAACTTACTCTATTTTTTTTTTACTTACTGTTTGTTTTCATACATACTTTTTTGCTTTATCGTTTTTTTTTTGTTTTTGAAAGTATAATAGATATTAATGATACAGTAAAAAGTACACGAATAAATCATCCATAAAACTATAGTACAAAAATGTTTTGCGGCCGCATTGTTAAAATCAAGAACAAGTTTTTTCGAGGCTAAATTTCGTCAATGAACTTTAAACCTGCACTCAAAACACTGATCTGTAAAAATTTTACGATTATGTTTATAATTTAAGAAAATACCTAAAATATTTGTGAATATTGTGAATAACAAAGTCTCTATTTCTCAGGAAAACTTTTTTAGGAAAACTTAGCAATTTTAAGCATTTTTTGTATAGAAAAATATTGGCCAGTTACTTATCGTGATGAAAAAGAATAAAGGATTTTATGTTTCAAAATCAAACCCACTTTTTACCAATAAAATCACAATAATGGTTCCTATTTTCGTCTTTGAAAAAACCATTTTCTAAGTAATTCGAATTAGTTAACAAATTATGATATACCCGCCTAATATTTACAAGAGCTCATCAAAATATGAAAATTGATGTTAGATTCTTTTTTCTTCACTTTATACCCATTTTGACTTTACAGTGACAATTATTAAATATGACTTCATGCATTTTCCGACAGTTAGTTATACAGTAAAATATTTTTAGTACTGCCAACTGTCGAAAGATAGAAAAATCTACATTATGACGTTATTTCTTTGCTTTTAACAAACGTCGCCGCCAGATTTTTTTCCCTACGGACCTACCTAGCATTACAAACCTTTGGGTCCGCGGTCCTGCCGCGAATTTAGAATTCGTTATGAAACTAAACATGTTTACCTAATTTTTTCGGAAACCGGAGATTAAATAACAATATTAAAACAATTTCGAGTATTTTTTTAACTTCTGACCATTATTTAAAGCTATTTTAGGCGTAACTAAGGTTTCTCATATGCAAATTTATTTCGGTTATTCAGAAAAAAAACAGTTTATAATGCTTTAATTTAAAACAAAAAAAGCACGTTGAAATTTCTCAAATAGATGTTGTATTATTTATAGTATTTCTAGTTTCAAAAATAATACGATAAGATGCATTTAATTTGAGAGGAACTTTGTTTCGTGGTGGGACCGCCGACCCAATTTTTGTCATGCTAGGTAGGTCCATTCTTAAAACTTCGCACAACAAACAATTATTACTTTATAGAACTGTAGTTTTTTTTATAAGGTCTATAAAAATAAAATTTGATTAAATTATAATATTACTGGAAAGTATTCCGAGTAAATAAACCAAATAAAACATTAACGTAAAAAATACCCTTGAAATATGTTTTGTTTTTCTTTAATATATTATCAACAAAAAAACTAAATTGTGCCTTAAATATGTGTATAATATGCGCAAATAACATCTTTTTTTTTAAAAAGACATGTTTATTAAAAAAACAATCAAAATTTTAAACTCATTTTATTTATCTAAAAAGTTTTTTATTTAATCAAAAAATGTTAATGAGAAAATTTTTGAACGTAAATATTTTGATCTTACTATAATGTAATCTTCATAAAAATTTAATAAAAATTTTAAATTATTAGATTTAAAAAAATCAATTACCTGCTTTTTTCTTGTGCTAAAAAATGAAACCGCTGTGCATCACGATGCCATCAGTTAAACAGTGGAGTTTTGTTATGATTTCAATAAAGTTCCAGAATTCTGGCAAGCTGTTCAAATACATTTGAACGTTCATTCTGTGGCATTATTTTGAAAAAGTGAAGGTTGTTTTCCTTCCACTTGACAAAACTACCCTAACTGGAAGTTGAAACTTTCCCGAACTCGTGGAAGAACCAGTTAATGGTGTGGCATGAATATCAAAACAATGATCCATTCATTCCCTTACAAAGAACCGGGCGTACCGAACTCCGACGTTAAATAGTCGTTAAACTGTCCTCATATCCCAACAAAATCGGGGAAGATAAATGAGGCCTGAAATTTTAAAACAATTTCACCGGGAAATAAATATCACTGACTGATGTAATCGTTAAAAATTTTACAAGACGTACGTACTTGAAGCATTTCAATCAAACATTTTAAGTGGCCAACTATAGTCTGTTTTAACTTACACCCAAAACATTTTCCAAAAAAATAAAGTTTAAAATTATATCAATTTTTAGACAAGCGGGGTTGAAAAGTTACGTATATCTAATAGCCCTTTTATTATTGGGTACCTATCGTGAAATTTTTTGAGTTATTTTATGTTCAAATTAATCTGTAGTTTTCAATTAATGCATTTTCTTTTGTCAGTATTCCTTCAATTTTTTGGAAGCTTAATCTACATACAACTTGTTTAAAAAATAGAAGGTTAGCTAACTTTTTTTGATTGTAGAATAAAAGGTCTAACTTATATATATAACTTTGGCACTAGGAGGACTCCTAAGGGCCAAATTTCCTTTTTTTTAATCTTTATTGGACAAGGGAGCATAGTTGTCTTTTTGAAGACTGCGTAAAACCATTGGAGCCACGTTTTGAGACTCGGCTCATGATTAAGTTATTTGTATGGCCGGACTTTTAATAACGACCCAAAAAGTTTCTATCTTCATTACACGTCGATGGGTTTCCAGATAATTTTGATTTTTGAAAAAAAAATTACATATGGATGAATAATATACAGTTTTAAATCTCTTAAAAATGTACAATTGTTTGTGTTAAGTGGACGAAAAGTCTAAACATTGTTTTTACTCCCAAAAATAAAGGACTGATTAATTTTTTTTCAAATTGCGGCCAGTCTTAATAAAAGTTCCGGAGCCGGTCCACTAAACGCGTTATGGCTAGGTGCTGTGCACTAGTGTTGTAAAAAGTTACTTTTACTTTTACTTAAAGTAATAAAAGTAACCGATTTTGGATTACTTTTACTTTTACTTTTACTCGACTTTTGAAATTTCAATTACTTTTAATTTTATTCTTACTCGACTTTTGAAATTTCAAATACTTTTACTTTTACTCTTACTCGGATTTTTGACTGCAAATACTTAAATTAATTTAAGTAAAATTTAAGTAATTTCAATGGGTAGATTTCCCATGAGCTTGTTGTGAAGTAAATGGCAGAAGACAATTTTTTAAGCCGCTAACACGCTCAAACCATTTATTTTGACCAAACAACTTATTAAAATGATAATTTATACATAAAATTACCAAAAAAACTTTAGAACGGAGCTCTGGAGCTCCAAAAACCGGTGTTTTGCTCCGGTTCAAAATTACTTTTATTATACTTTTACTCTTAGTTTTACTTTAAAAAATAGCTTTTACTTTTACTTTACTTAAATAGAATTTTGACCATTACTTTTACTTTTACTTTACTTAAATTAAAAAATCACAAATTACTTTTACTCTTACTTTACTTAAATTAAAATTTTTCAAATTACTTTTACTTTTACTTAAAATAATCCAAAATCAATACTTTTTACAACACTACTATGCACGTTGTTAAAACGCTTGATAATGTTTTAAATTTTTTCTAATTTTTATCTAGAAACCTCATTTTGCAACTTGTCTAAATGTCATATAAATTAATTTTATGTGTTTTTATTTGTTTTAATTAAAAGTTAATAAGGCGATAACCCCTAACTAGGACTTATCGCCTTATTGGTTAACTAGAAGTTATCGCTTGTATTTATAACAAAAATTAAAAAAATTAAATAAAATTCTGAAAATACCAATTTATTGCATTTAAAGCCAGAGTTCTATTAGATTTTTTTGAAAAACTTAAAAATTAAAATTTTATTAAGAGTTTTAACAACGGGCTAACAACGCACCTATTTAGTTTTTGCGCGTTTAAAGGCTGGTTCATACTTATGACAAAACGTCCTTTGGACTTGTCCAAAGGACAAAAGTCCAAAGGACATTTGGACTTTGTCCAAAGGACAAAAACAGCGTAAAAACGTCTTTTGGACTTTGTCCAAAAGAAAAAGTCCTAAGGACAAAATCCAAAGGACAACGTGTTCATACTTGCTTTCCATTGGACTTTTCCCTTTGGATTTTTTTTGGACTTCATCCAAAGGACAAATTTTAAGTAGCGTTCATACTTCGTCCAAAGAAAAAAGTCCAAAGGACGTTTTGTCAGAAGTATGAACCAGCCTTAAAGGACCGGCCCTTGAATGTACTAATTCCAACAATTTATTTTTAATCTTGAGTATAATAACGACCAAACTTGAATAATTATATTAAATTAAATAATCATTATGAAGTTATGCAATTTCATAAAACAAGAAGTTGACCTCTTCAAAAATATTAATATGTGTGCAGCCTATAATACTTTCTGCCCACATTCATACTGATATATTTTGATGACTGTTGTTGATCTTAAAAACAAACACAAAAATTTAAAGACCAAAAAAATAAAGTTTATTTAAAACAGATTTTGTAATTTTAACAAGCCGCATATTTCTAAGCCAACAAAAAATGAAAAATTCACGCTAAATTTGTTTGAATCGCAAAAAAATACATATAAATCTGAAAATCTTTTAGTACCACTAAATCTACCGGAATTTTCGAATAGACTTTGTAATTTTTTTGACTGAAATAGTAATTTGATTATTCCACCTGGTATAAATAACTTGATTACGTAGTGTCTGCGAAGAGAAACATATCCATATTTCCTGTCTTTTTTTGGTAATTTAGTTTGCAATATCCAGAATATAATCTGGAAATTTCCAGAGTATATTGGATTCAGTTTATACTCTAGAAATCATCACAATTATACAATGATCAATATGTTCTAAATTATGGCTTTGGTAATACTTCGAACTTTTATTTACTTTATTTTTTTAGTTTTTTAGAAGGCCATCTATAACTTCAAATCGAGCTTTTTTATGAATGTAATTTTTTTATCTTTTTATAATAAATTGACATACATTTACATTAGATGGTGTAGTAAATTCCATCCGTTTTAAAATTAATAATTTTAAAAGCTTAAAGAAAACAGAACGCCATAATTGCTTTAAAATATTGTGTAAAATTATGTGATCGTACATGAGTTTTTTTTATAATCTTTGATGTATTCCAC
>JASAMX010018639.1:17500-22380 GCA_030248175.1 Microlaimidae sp. YZB2_3 | reverse complement strand
AGATTTACGATTGGTTAAAAATTGCGATTAGTTTTTATATTTTTATTTTTATTTCGCTTTTAAATAAACCTTCTAAACCCAAAGGCTGCCTGAAAGCGCCAAACTTAAAGGTTTTTTGCATAAAATTTGTAAAGATATTAGTTTAAAATAATGACCCTTTAATTTTTTTGCTTATTTTTTGTAAAATAAATTAATTAGCAATTTGCTTTTGTAATAATGTTTATTTTATTTTTTTTATTTTATCATTTACCTCATTTATAAAAATAATGCAATAAACAAAAATGAAATGCGGTTATTTGTTCAAAAATATGTAGCATTAAAAATATTAATAATATAATGTAAAATTAAAAAAGAATTAAACAAAAAACGTTTTATTTTCATTTTTAACGCGATTTTGTCAATTTCAGTAATGTTCTAGCCATTCTAAAAACTTATAAATGGACTGCGGGGCACGTCTCATAAATAGCAATTTACTTGTTTATAGACCGAAATTAAATGAAATTTGGAGTTTAAAAGTATTATCAGAGAAATAATGCCGTTTGAAACACGGTAAATTATTTTGAAACAAAGTTTTTAAAAGTTTTGGCCAAACACTTTCGGTTTTTGATTTGCCGCTACCTCATGGCATTTCAGTTTCGTATTTTGATTGCAGCCTCGTCTAATTTTATTAAAAGTTAAAAACTAAACGTTTCTTATAATGGTTTCAGGTACAAAAACGGCAAAATTATAGATTCAGGCAACAAATATTGGATGCACTTTTATGATGGGAACACTGCCAAACTAACAATTCACGAAGCATCAGAGGAAGAATCAGGACAGTACAGATGCAGGTTTATAAATTATTGTTAAAATAAATCAAAAAAAGTAGTGGAGCTTAACCCGTTCTCGACGTGATTGCCTTTTTCCGGTTACAACCGTGAAACCTTTGTATGTTACCGCAGTGAAACTTTCGCTTAACTATTGTAATACGTAAACTTCATCGTGGTAAATTCTAGCTGTCACCTAGATCGTACCTAGGTCGTACCTATAATACACTATAGCCGTGAATAAAATTTGCATATTGCCATCGTACAACTTTGACTATTACAATTCTCTCGCTGACTGTGCACAAATCACGCATAAAGTATTAGATGCCACCTAGGTACCACTTATGTGATACGTAGAGTAAAATTTACGTACAAAAATGGTTAAACAAAGATACCACCACGTCAAACGAAAGTCTTACCGCTGTAATACAAAGGTTTCTGGGAAAAGGGCAATCACCTGAACAGGTTAATAACATTTTCAAAAAGTTGAAATCTAATAATATCAAAAATATGTAATATGTAATATATCTGAAATTTAGCAAACATTGTTCTGAAATTTCTGCCAAAGCATTTTCTAGAGCAGGGTTGTTATTACGAAGCTTTTGTAACAATAACAGTGAATTTTTGATAAGAGCCTATACAACCTACGTAAGACCTCTTTTAGAATTTAATACACAAGTATATAACCCACACAATTTAGACGATATCAGGAAAATCGAACGTGTTCAAAAGTATTATACTAGAATAGTTTGCCGCCGTTGTAATATAAAATATGATTGTTATTTGTCTCGCTTAAAAAAATTAAATTTAGAATCATTGGAAGTTAAGAGATTAAAAGCTGATCTTTGTATGGTTTTTAATATTGTACATAATAAGGTTGATGTTAAATGTGAAGATTCTTTACTATTGATAATACAAACTATTTACGTGGTCATAATTTAAAGCTTAAAATGACTGAAAAATATTATGGTGATTGTCGTAAATATTTCTTTTCTCAACGAGTATTAAAAATGTGGAATGAACTTGAACCTAAAATTGTACATTCTAAAAATATATATGTGTTCCGTAACTTGCTAAAAAGTATAAACTTATCTAAGTATTGTAAAGTGTATTATTAGGGCAGTGCTTTAGTTGTAAACCTACGTGTTACCTGTACTTGCCTTCTCTCAATGTATACTCTATGTTTTGTGACAAATTTGAAAGTAAATAAGATTTATTTATACCGAAAAATGTGCCACTCCTATATAAAAAAGCACGGAAAAGTTGGCCATTATAATGAGCCTCTCTATTAAATGGCACCCCCACTCTAACTGCATAGTAGTCATTTTAATTCGGTGAATTAAAATGGAGAGGAAGCCATTATAATAGCCATATATTGATCTAATTTTACTTCATATATACTCACAACTGTAATACTGTCCGGGCCGCATAAGTTTTACCGTGTCGGACAGTACTAAACCAACACGAAAAAACTGGTGCGGCCTGGACAGTATTACACCTGTGAGTATATATGAAGTTAAAATTAAATCAATAAATGACTATTATAATGGCTTCCTCTCCATTTTAACTCGCCGAATTAAAATGACTACTATGTCGTTATAATAGAACGTGCCATTTAAATAAAGAGGCTCATTATAATGGCCTACTTTGACTTACTTTTTTATATACGAGTTGCACATTTTTCGGTATATTATACATTTTTGATAATATTATGTTACTGTGATGTTTAGTTGCGTAAATCTTAATTCCGATTAGGGTCAGCCATACTATTTTTTAAAATAGAACTGTACTAAAAAAACAGTTTGTTATAAATCCTCGCATGTCTGGTCCTAATCATATTTTCATTTTATGCTCCTTGATGATACCGCAGTAAAATACATATTTATAAAATTATCCACCTATGATATAACTCACCACCATTCTCTATTATAATTTTTATGGTTTAAATAAACTTATATCGCATATTTTTAGTGGTGGTGTTTTTCAACATTTACGTATTGTATTATATCTTTATTTGTAAAAAACAGTAAAATATAGACACATTGCACTGAATTTGTATGGAATGGACCAAAAACACATTTCATACCTATTATATTTTTAGAGCTGAAAACGTATTTGGGATGATAGAATCTGAGTGTACAGTACATGTTGGTGCTAATCCTTTAAAAAATATTCCCAAATCAACTTTAACTCTTCAGCGATTTACGTAAGTATTTACGTAAGTAACTTTTATCATTATATAGCATTTGCTCCAAAAGTACAAATCCACTATTTGGAAAAGTACATTTTTAGTGCTTTACAAGAACAAAGACCGTACAGAAGAAGTTTAACAACAAGTCAAATCAGTGACAGACCTCGCGAAAACCGAAAATCAACTTACGGCACGATATATTAAACAATGGACAGCGAAAAACGTACGAAAAAAAACTACGAATTTAAGATAGATTATTTATATATCTAAAAATAAAACTATAAAATTTTATTTTTTTATATCGCATAAGAATAAATCGTATATTAACCGTTTTCGTTTGCGTTGGTAAAAAAATTGAAAGAATATAAACCACGTTGTAACAACTACTGATATGCTCCGGAGCTCCGAGCTCCGAAACTTCGAGCGGAGCTCCGCGTTTAGGACCTCCGGAGCAACCCCTGGAGCTCCTGAGCTCCGGAGTTCCGCCCCATTTTTTCACGAAATTCGTGAATAATTATAGAGTGATGCCGTACATTATTTTGTCAAAATTTTTTTTGTAAATTAAATTGTTTTCAAAACTTATTTAAAACGTTAGAAATAGTCTTAAAAATGAAAGTAGAGTAACTTTAAATCTCTTAAAATCGCTTATTTAAGTGGCGGAAAATCGCTCATTTAAGGGCGGAACTTCCGTTTTTTAAGCGGAGGGAGCTCCGGAACTTCCTCCGCCTAAAATGGCAGGAGCTCCGGAGCATGATATTGGCGGGTAGGAACATCATTAGTAGCAACGATGGAAGTATTGAACAAATTCTGGTATCTTTTATAGTATATATCACAAATATAAAAAAGTTTATGGAAAACGCGGCAGTCAAAAAGCTGAATTCTCAAACGAACTTAATTAGGGCCATACTGCCTGAATTTAAAGTAATAAATTTAAAAAAAAAACAAAAGTGTTACGCCCGTCACCGCTATGATATTCTGATTACGGCATAACCTTTTGGGATTCATTCCGCTGCATATCCGCAGAAGAGATTCCGCATCACCGCTGCACTGTGTTAAAATTGGCGCTGACCGGCAGCGGGACGCGAAGTTTAACACGCTGCAGCACTGACGCGGAATACTTTCTGCGGATTGGCAGCAGTTTTTGGACGAAAAAATCCCAAAAGGTTAATAGCACAAATTGGGCCACACGCCCAAAAAAGAAACTCCTAATTAGAACACTTGAAAGCCCCATTTAAAACGCACCCGATTTGGTTGTGGATAAATGGGAAATTTTAAATCACGGAAGTATTTTCAAAACTAACCAAACTATCATAACCAGCATATAATAAATACAACACGTGGATTGTTTATGTATAAAAAAATTATAGCAAAAATAGCAGTATTAAGCTTTAAATGCTTTAAAATTCTCGAAATAAGTGATATATGAACAAGCCATTTTTAATAAACAAACATTAAGTCTAATCATTGCCGATTTTTTCCTTTCTGATTGATTAATTACCAAGTGACTGCCAAGTGGTACCAAGTGACTGCCTTTAATTGCAGAGGTAGCCATTTACATAACACCTGCTTTAATAATGATATTTCTTGCCATGTTTTTGTCATTATTGTTTTTCGCGTGGGCACAAAAAGTTGTTGTCTTCTTATTAAAAAAATAACTATATTTAGATGCAATAGTATAGTGTTAATGTTAGCGTATATCTGTGACTCCCAGTTACAGTGGGGTGAACGCAGATTTAGAAATTGGAATTTAAGAATGGTAAATTAAAGCCGAAACTTTGAATCGTGTTTTTAAAGTCATTAAAAAACAGAAACCTGTAATCGCTAAAATACCTGTAATCGAATTGGAATGTTGCTCTGGTGAAGGCATGTTTTATGTTTTGAAA
>JASAMX010018639.1:0-15000 GCA_030248175.1 Microlaimidae sp. YZB2_3 | reverse complement strand
TTTCAAACTAATGCTCACCTCAAAACAGCGGTTAACACGGAGCAGAATATTCCGTAAAGCCTAACGTGCAAACGTGTTTTTTATTTGTTTGTTTGACTGAATGTTCACTTTGACTGTTAGTAGTAATCGAAGTCAATAATTGCGAAACACATTTTAGAAAGTTTAAAAAAAAAATAGAAAAAGAACTGGATTTTTTGTGGTACAACCATATTTTTTAGGTTTTTCTAACCAATCTTATAAAAAATTAAACCCGTTTAACATTTCAATTTAAATAGTGTGTATTAAAAATTTTAGCAAAAGTCAGTGAAACTTACAATATTCCTTCCAGTGTGTTAAATCTATACCTGGCAGCTGTGAACAAAACACGTGACGATTTCTAAAAACATTTTTACATTTATTTTTCGTCTTAAAACTATTTACTTACATTCAACAAGCTGTTCCTTAAAGATTTCATAAGTACAAATAAAGGCTGGTTCATACTTGGACTTTGGACTTCTTTCATACTTCATACTTCATCTTTCATACTTCATCTTTGGACTTTGTCCAAAGGCTTTGTCCTCTGGACAAAGTCCAAAGACAAAGTCCAAAGGAAGGACAAAAACAGTGTCAAAACTTGCTTTGGACTTTGTCCTTTGGACAAAGTCCAAAGTACAACGTGTTTATACTTTTTTGTCTTTTAGACTTTTCTGTTTGGACTTTGTCCTTTCGACAAAGTCCAAAGGACAAATTTAAAATAGCATTCATACTTCGTCCAAAGGTTAAAGTCCAAAGGATCTTAAAAGATTTTTAAAAAAATTATCCACTAATAGTATGAATAAACGGATAATATTTATAACACTAATAAAATATCCTGGTACTAAAGTCTCAAGAGAAATGAAAAACGCATAGTCAGATTTGAATCATAATGCAACAAAAGTTTCTCGGAGCTTTCTAAGCACACCTTAATGTAAGAGGATAAATGTAAACGCTCTATGCAAGAAAATTGTTGAGTCGTAATAATAGTTGTTTCATTTTATACCACATTCTTTTAAAAAATAGGTTTTTATTGTGGGAAACACCCAGCACGATAACGAAAGCTCGAAAAAGAGCTGTACAATAAATACGGACGGCTGAGCAATTAATATTGCCAAAATTTCATAGGTGACTTTTTATTTTACTTTTGCAAAAGAGAAAATTTCATAGGTGATTTTGTTTTTTTTTTACTTTTGCAAAAAAAGAAAATGTAATAATTGTTATAGCCATTACAAAATCGGATTAAGCACGGCTGTATTTAGTCTATTTCAAGCAAAACCTAAAGTTATAAAAAACATTATCTACAATTTTCACATCGGCAAACAAAGTACCCATTTTAGCCGCCTGTAGAAAGAGGAACGTTCAATTCTTGAATCACACATACCTAATAAAGATTGATTCCTAAAAAGTGCGTTCACAACGGTTGAATCGCCTTAATAACCAGGCAAAAAAAATCTAAACGAACTATTTACCAAACTGAACCACCAATCAGCTGCGTGCCACTCATGCTTATTCAAATTAAACGTCACGGTATGCAAATTATTTCTTACGTGAAATTCATCGATTACAAGAATATTATTTAATAGGGTAGTGCATTTAATTTCGGCACTTTTTCGTTTTTCCAATGTAACTTTTCACTGTATGGCCTGATTTTCATGTTTGATAGCTCATTTTAAAGCTTTTACGATACTGTGTTGCGTCATAAAAAATTCACTACAAAAGTTGTTTTTTTACTTAATTAAGTCAGTTTTTAAAAAAAATGGAAAATTGCCGAAATTAAATGTATGCATTTAATTTCGGCACTTTACAAACAATCGCTTGTTTCTTAGTCAAAAAAAATCATCATTTTCAAAAATTTAAAAGCCTATCATTATCTCCAGACAGTTTTCTTTAATTTAAGCTTTTGCTTGTTGTTCAACGTGTAACTGGCAAAAAGTTACAGCTAAATTGCTAAATGGTATCAAAATGGGGAAAATTTGGGAAAAAAGTGCATTTAATTTCGGCACTTTTTAAAAAGACCCCCTTAATCGAGTTTAAATGCAGTGCTATGACTCCTACACATTTCAACGTTGTCTTTTAACTATTTACAACTACAATTTAACACCCGACCACCAAATTCAACCTGTTTTTACCTACAGAAATAGTGTGCCGAAATTACACTATTTTATTTTATAACGATTGCTCACCACAGACGCAACGTAGAACCACGGGGACTAAAAATTCGGAAAATTGACTAAATTTTATCGGTACAGTTTAATTTTTTAACCAATTTATTGCGTAATCATGAAATGCCCATGTTCTAAAAACGAGTAACAATTTTATTTTTTATAAATCACACAATTTCACATAAAAATATCATAACATAACAAATAAAAAGCTCACGACAGTCATTTACATATAATTAGCTCTGATTTGAGCTATCAAAGGTTGTATTCCTCCAGGATTACCAAAGATATAGTCCAAAATCAAAAATGCCCAATTGGGAAAAGTGCCGAAATTAAATGCACTACCCTATTGTTATAAGGCAACGTTCTTGTAACATTAGGTTGTATTATAAAACACTTACCCAGCGTGCTCATTGGTTTCAAATACATGTGAGGGTATAACCTTTGTAATATCTACGTTGTCACAAATAATTTTTGCCAAAGTAATTTTTCGAATTTCTTGTAGTTGTTTTGGAGTAAATCTAGTTGCTTCATCGTGGTTTTCGTACCAAAACCGGTCGCATCTAGAATTTCAATTCTAAATATTTAGTTAGGAATAAAATTTTTTTCGTATTATTTTTTATGTATTTAGTTAAAAATAAATTTTGTTTTCGTATTATCTTTATGTATGATTCATAAAAAAGTTTCGCTGTTGGAGTTTTTACGGAAAAACAAATCAGCACGTAAAAAAAAACACATTAAAACACTGAAATTTTCCATTATTCACAATAACCAATCAGGTGAAATCATGATTATTATAATTATGGTGGTAAATGGTTTTTTCTTTATTAGTTATTTACACACGAACCGAACCACATATTTATTTAAGTTTTGTTTTCATCCATAAGAACCCAGTTTCATTCCCCAGAGCTCACAATCAATGTTTATGTTTTTATATTAATATTTAATTTATTAATATTTTTCATTTTAACTTATTCAAGATACAAAGCGTCAACGGGTTCAGTCCACTAACGGCATATTAGCCAACAGTTAAGTTTGCCGGCTGTTGAAAACAGTTGTTGTCGCTTGGATTTGTTTATTTTTTTCTTAAAGGTGCGGTACCGAACCGAGTCAAACTTTTTGTCTTAAATTTTGATGATTTTTTGTATAAACCTTACTCCTGCCCCCAATAGCCTACAAAAATTTTTTCGTCAAAATATCTCCAGTGGTTCATAAGATATGACCCTCCGAAAATGGCGTTTTTCGACAGTTCTGTACTTGAAAATTTACTCAATCGGTATTAAAATTTAAATTACAAAATATGCACTCAAAGAAAGCGGTTAGTTTTTACTTTAATTTGATATCTTGATTGTTAATATTGGTGCGGTATTTTTTGAGATATTACGTTTCCTGTACAAAAAACCCGCGATTTTTTTGCTAAAAACATCAAATGACCGCAGTGATTTGATTATGTTTGCCCAAAATTTTTGCCTACACTTTAATTTTTTTATTTTTAAAATTATTTTTAAAATCTACACCAGTAATAATTTTAAAAAAAATTTGATGACAATTATTTCTGATTAGCCGAAAAACACAAATTTGGGAATCAAGAAATCAAGAGATTGGAGCTAAAATATAGATGAGAAAATAAAAATGTTAAAGCTCTCTGTTTGAAGTCATCGAAACTTATATTCCTAAATTTATATATTTAATTATTTACATATTCAATTAAATTTTTATAATTATTTTTAAAAACATTTTATCAACGGTCTTGCGTAACTATAGAAAATTTGGCATAAATGCATACTTCACTCAAACATTGATCTTAAAAAGTTTAAAATGTAAGGATAGTGAAAATTATTTTTGAATACCAGCTTACCTTTTCAAATGAGAAAATTGTTCTGCCAATATACATGCAGTTGTGGGACCAACAATTGCATCTTTTAAAGCCTTCATTTATTTTTAGTGTCGACAAAATTTGGCGTAATGGCGTAGCAACATATAATTTAAGTACAGTTTAAAAGATATTTAAATATTTAATATACAATCTGTATAAAAATTTCACCGAAATACAATTGTCATAGCTGTTGTTAATATTCGTATTCTATTATCGGATTCGAATTTCAAATACAAAACAGTTTCAATTTCAATTTTCAATTTCAGTTTCTATTCCACTTTCAAATACGAATATTGAAAACACCTACGAAAATTGGTTTAGGGTCAATGGAGTCTTGAGAATTCGGAGCTGGAACTTGGACCCAAAAATAAGGAACTTGGAGCCGTAGGTGGGGAACTTGGAGCCGTAAGTTGGGAACTTAAAGCCGAAAATAAAAATCGCTAAAACGTTTATCTAAGCCTAAGCGAAGCCTAAATCTAACCCCAAACCAATTTTTTTACAGGCTCCAAGTTCTCATTGCTCGTGGCTCTAAAGGCTGGTTCACACTACATCACTTAAGACGTATGACGTAACACTTAAGACGTAACGTAAGAAGTTGATCAGTTCACACTACCTTACTTAAGACGTAAGACGTATCACTTAAGACGTAAGGGAGATAGAACTGTGCTCTATCCTTACGGCGATTTGACGTAAGCGAACAAAAAAAACTGCGCAAATTTACAACTGCGGCTGCTGAATTGAACTTTCTGGGCTTTTTTTATTAAAAATTTTTAACGTGTGGCGTTGTCGAATATTTAGCAGTTAATTCACTCGCAACAATATGTCAGAATATCCAATTGACGACGAAAAATTAATAAATCTAGTTAGAAACTGTCCCAATTTATACGGTAAATCAAATTCGGACTTTCTTGACAATGATATTCGGCAAAATACTTGGCTGCGAATCGGAGGAGAACTTAATGTGGAATGGGAAGAGTGTCAACTTCGATGGAAAGCTTTACGGGAGCATTTCAGTCGTGAACGGCGGGATGAAAAAAAAGCTTCTGGGTCTGCTGCTGTCAAAAAGAAAAAGTGGGATCTTTATGATCAAATGTTATGGTTGACTGGCTTTATCAAATCCAGAAAGTAAGTCTATAACTAAAAGCGATAGTTTGTTGAGAGTCTCCTGTAACCAAATAACGAAGTGTCACCGCTAATCTTTGATCAGGTGAAATAGGCTCTCTTAATTTCGTGGCGGATTTTGATATTATAGGTCCAACCATTGTTAACAATAAACTAAACTTTTCTGGTGACATATGGAAGTAGTCATAAAAAAATTCCGGATCCGTTAGCCTCAGTTCTGTAACCAAATTGAAAAATTCTCCCTGTTCTTTCCGTTTTTGAAGTACTGGGCGGAACCACCAACGTCTTTTTTTTAGTTTTTTACGACGATAAAAGAGCCACAGTAAACTTAATTGGTCTATTTCGAACATTTCTACAAGCAAGCTAGTCATTTTAGCAACAAAATTAGAATTTTTCGGTAATAGAAAACAACTAATTCGCCTTACGTCATACGTATTAAGTGTGGTAGTGTGAACTGATGGCCCTTACGTCTTACGTCATACGTCATAAGTATACGTCATAAGTTTACGTCATACGTCTTAAGTTATGTAGTGTGAACCAGGCTTAAGTTTCAAAAAATTTTCCTTGGCTTCAAGTTCCCTGCTGGTGGCTCTAAAGACCCCGTAAAGAAAATTTTACAGTAGACTTTTACTATAACTTTAGTCCTAAAGCAAAGCTTCAATATTAATTGCTGAATAATATTTTTTCTCAGTTACTTTTTTTTCATTGGTTGTAAAGAATAATTTCTATTGTTTTTGGTACTTAAGTACCCTTGTTTTTATAATTTGAAAACAACAAATGCATCAAATCTGCCAATCCAAAACCATATCTACGCAAATTTTGTGAATACTATATTTACCGTTTCAGACATCAGTCCAGGAAAAAGATCGATATCATCAACCGATCTAAATAATTGTCAATGTATGTAAAAAAATAACATATTACTGCAGCAAAATAGTGAAAATAATATTTGCCATAAATTTTTGTCATTCGTGATTTTTAAGTGGGCATAGAAATTACAATTTTTATGTACATATGTAACGAAAACCTACCATAGTCCAAATCCAAACCCCCTACATGTGATTTTGCTGAATAAAATAATAAGAAATATTAGGGCCCCATTTTTATTGGAAATTAATTGTTTTATACATTTTTGGCATACAGACCAACGTAATTGATTTCGGCCAGCTTTAATTTTAGCCATCAGGGGCGGGTCCACTAAACGCGTGCTGAATACGTGCTATTTTAGCACGTTGTTTAAAACTCTTATTAATGTTTTAATTTCTGGGTTTTTTCTTAAAAAATCTAACAGAACTTTTTGTTTACCTGGCACAAACTGATATTTTAATAATTTTATACATATTTGTTGTATATACAAACTATTAAAGCAATAACCCCTAGTTACGGGTTAGCAAAACTCCTAACTACGGTTTAAGGCTTTATTAAATTTTATTTCAAACAAATATGCATAAAACTCTTTAATATTAATTATTCTATCTAAAAAAGAGTCCCATAAGTTTTCTCAAGAAAAAACCCAGAAATTAAAACATTAAAAAGAGTTTTAAACAACGTGCTAAGATAGCACCTAGTCAGCACGCGTTTAGTGGACCCGCCCCAGCTGTTTTTTTGTCATACGCAAAATTATATAAAGAACTGCATATGGCTAGATAGATCGTCATACGTCGTGTAGTTCATTTATTTTTATGCATTTATAGTTGATTCAGCTAATTTTGCGTTTGTGGAGCACAATAATCTGTGGGCGCAATTAAGTCTGGCCGAATTTAGGTCAGTCACCTTTAATGACAAAAAAACAAACATTTTAGATGTTTTGTAAATAATATTTTGCGCGAAGGCGCACGTGTGTGCCACATTTAAAATATTAATATACAATCTGTTGAATATAAAGACGATGTTTGAAATGTGCCCCATATTTTAATTTAAAAAACTTTAACTTAAAACTCTACATTTTATCATTTTCTTTAATCAGTGAGACATTTTAAAAAACAATTGTTCCAAAAATTTAGAGACCTGTAAACATAAGAAAGAGCTCCTATCGCATCTTTGTCCATAGTGTCTTCCAAATGATGGAATCGTTTCACCCTTGGTAATCCACAAAAGCGGCGATAGTTGTTGTAGCCGGGAATCCCGTGATCACGACCTCTTTGGATATTCAGGGCGGGTAGATCCATTCCAGAAAATGGATAACCTCGTTTTTCAAAAAGGTGATTTCTAACCGCCTAAATCATATGAAAACTGTGATTTTAATAAGAAAACTACGGGCACACACAGGATTGGTTTTTTTAATTAAAAAACTACGGACTACAGGATTGTTTTTTTTTCGCGTAACGACTTGCCATACAATCGAATTTCTTGAGTTTTGCAGTTATTTTTTATGCAGTAATGCAACTGGAGTCGCAAAACCGCAAAACACTTACACAATGGTAAAATTGCTCTGCACAAAAAGTAGCATAAAATAACCATTCTTTGCTAGAAAACTCTGAAAGTTTTCTTGCGGTTTTTTTTTTGTATTCATAAGTTATTATCCCGTCAAATTGTGGTCAAAAAGCTTGGTATACAACAGAGCATTGACTGAATTTTTTGTTTTCCCAAGATGAAAAAACTGGCTAAAATATAAACGCACGTCATTTGGCAAACAGAGCGGCAAACCCACCTTGGTAATATGTCGATCGAACTTTTCAGAAGGCGCCCCGATTACTCCCATCATCAGAGTGTCCACCCCTCCTTCGTCCAGTTGGAAGGCCGTCGTTACATTTCTGAAGTTTTCCTGCAATTTCAACGGGGGTCGGAGAGGGGTGAGGAACTCGTCCATCCTCCAGATGTCCGGGCTGATCAGAGTGTGACCAAAACGGAATGCAGCGGCGGAAAAGGCAGCCGAAATTTGTGGGTTGCAATTTTTGTCATAGTCTAAATTTGTTTATTGTATTCTTAATTCATTTGTTTAGTCTTAAAACAGGAACATACATTAATTAACATTAGGAATTTTATTTGTGACAGGAACTGTTCAAACACATTTATTTTTATTTAATTTATTTTGTTTAAAAACAGGAACATACAACATTTGGAACTTCATTTGTGACAGGGTCAAATTAGACATTATTAGCATTAAACAAAAATATCAGTTATTATCTTTTGCTTTGTTTTTTTACAAAACAACCTAAAGGATTTTTTGTTGCTAATACAAGAACATAATCTCAACTGTTGCTTGTGGCCTAAATAGTTTAGTGCTTAGAACGTCTATTCAATGACGATATATTGCTGTTGAAGTTCAATAAAATGATTAAATTTAATTAGAATAGAAATTAACCCTTTCCCGTGATTGCCATTTCCTCGATTAAAACCGTGAAACCTTCGTAAGACCTATGCCGTACCTCCGTCACACCCTAATTTTTTGCGCGAGCGGTGTCCAGTGACCGAACAAATTGAAATGGTTAAAGCTGTACGGTAGCAATATGCAAATTTTTTTCACGGATACAGTGGGGGGGGGGGGGGGGGGGGGCCTCGGCGGGCCCCCCCCCGCGGCCTGTCCCGCCCCCCCCCCCCCCCGGCTGCCCCGCCCCCCTGCCCCCCTGCCCCCCCGGAGGAGTTTGATGGTGGGCGCGGGCGCCCCCCCCCCCTCTTCTTAACCCGCGTGGCGCGCCCCCCCCCCCGGAGGCCAGCCCGCGCGCGGCCCGCCGCTCCCCCGCCGAGGGTCGGTGGTCGTGTCCTATATATAGTGTGTTAGGTAGAATATTTCATACTGCAAAAATTTGCATATTGCTACCGTACAGCTGTAACCATTTCAATTTCCTCGCTCACTGGGCACTATTCGCGCACAAAAAATTATGTATTACGGAGATATGACTTAGGTCATGCGCAGAGTTTACCGCGGTAAGGTTTACGTACGACATTTGTCATATGATAATACCACCACCGTGAGACGAAAGTTTCACCTTTGTTGTACGAAAGTTTCACGGTTGTATCCGTGGTAAAGGCCATCACAGGGACAGGTTAAAATAAATTAATAAAATTTTACGATTTGGTTAAAAATCAAAACACATTGTACCATTGGAATATCCTTCTTTCTGTAACAGTAAGTCATGATGTTTCATAACTGATCGGCCCAGAACTTTGGGTAGAAATTCATTGTAAATAATGTGCTGCAGAACAGCTGCTATTATTCTCCTGGTTTCTTGAAAGATTCTCTCGTCGTTCCATCTCTTGTTTAAATGATGCAGAGTTTCTGCTAAAACATTATGAAATCAGGCCCATCAAATACTGTTTTTGCTTGTTTCGGTGTCGCATTAATATGTTAGATAAAAACAATAGAGTCACTTAAATTGTATAAACGTGTATATTATTAAAGGCAGAATATCGTTATCTGCAGAAAAAAAACGAATGATTTTTTTGCCTCAACTGGAACGTTTACATGGTTGCGTTTGGCGAAAAATCATGAAGTGCATGGACGTGGAGTAGTGGCAGATCTTACGTCTGGCACACTGAAGGTTCCTGGATCGAGTCCCGGTTACGACACCCTGCATTGTGATAATATTGTTATATGTAGTACTTGGTTGCGCAATTAGTGCTGAGTAACATCGGCCTTGTGTGTTCTACTTTATGTGAAATAAATACAGTCTGGAGAATGTCATAAATGGGTTGAAATTTAAAAAAAATAACATCGACATCTTTATACTGGACAACATATTTTTACCAAAGAGGGAAAGACCTTCCTCCCCAATCACAAAAAAGATTGGGGTAAATGAGATATTATTATTTTATAGTTCAGCGAGCATCATAAGGGGGTTGAAATTAGTAAAAAATTTACATGGACATCTTTATGCTGGACAACATATTTTCAGCAAATGAGGGAAAGACCCTTCTCGCAACCACAAAATGGAGTGCGGGTTAACTGAGGTAATTATTATTTTATAGTTCAGCGAGCATCATAAGGGGGTTGAAATTAGTAAAAAATTAACATGGACATCTTTATGCTGGACAACATATTTTCAGCAAATGAGGGAAAGACCCTTCTCGCAACCACAAAATGGAGTGCGGGTTAACTGAGGTATCATTGTAAAGCTTACAATCTTACAGCTTACAGTCTGACAGCTTACAGGGAATGGCACAGAAGGATTGAATTTTGAAAAAAAAAAGATTAGTAAATGAATATAAAAAATGCGGGAAAAATTATATGTCAGCCGTATGGCTGACACGGGCTGCTGGTTAAATACAATAAACTTTTTTTTTAAGAAATAACATATGGCTATCGTTCAAACAAATAGAATAGATATCATTCTTTCGAAGCTACAAAAAATCACACCACCGTAAATGTTTTGGGTTTAGGTGTCTCAGATAACCAATCATCAAGATAAAATCTGGCTAAAAAATGAGGCGAGTAACCGCGTAGATTATTAGCTAAATCTTGTGTTGACTTTTCGCGGTCTGTAACTTTTATAAAATTCTGTTTGGTGAGAACAAAGAACTGACACCTTTAGCGTGGGAAAACGAAAAATGAACTCTTGTAAGTTTGTTCTTGATCGTCATATAAAAGAGGGAGCAGAGCTTTTCCAAAGAGCTGTGCGCACAAGTCTTTTGGTAAAATTTTGTTTACTATTAAACTTATGGGGATATGCTTTTGAGGAATAAAAAATAGCGGGATCCCTGGGGTTTGTTGTTGGATTGAAACATATTGAGATCACAAAAACTGGGAAAAAAATTAAGGAGATCATAAAATATTTGGGTAAAGAAAAAAAACTGGTTTAAAAATTGGTTTTTGGTTGAGATTTAAACAAAATCTGATTTTCGTTGGGTTAGTTGATCAAGAATTAGGTACAAAATTAAAATAAATTGGTGGTTCTAGATGCCAGGTTTTTAGCGAAAAGTTTTGTCGTAAATGGGTAAATTGGGTGTTTGTTGGTATTAGTTACAATATTTCAAATAGTTAAATTTTTAACTATCAGCACTCATCAGTTCCTAAATAGGTAACCAATATTTTGGAAGCAAAATAACAGTGTAGTACTAAAGTAGAGGCTGCTTTATAAAACAAAAGTTTATGATCTGGTCAGGATCCGGATATATTGCCGATTAATATAAAATTCACCTGGTCTTGTTTTAATCCTTCATTACAATTGTATTACTGACTGAGTCATATCTTTACATTTTTGGTTACATTGTGTTGCCAATTTATACGTTTCCTTTTCCCAAATTTATAAAATTGTAATTCGTTTTACTCACAATTTAGCATCATTGCCTTTGGTCGGAGTGCATGGTTTTTTTTTGTTTAAACGTCGGCGCACAAAGAAAAAATTGTTTGAAAAAATTTGAGCAAATTTATAGGAATACCGGATTGATTTTTGTGGGCCACAAACAAACTGAGTGGTGCCCGGAAGGAAATTAACAACAAACAACTCGGTAAAAGTATCTTCTAGCGAATTTCTCCTTGAAATCAAGACGTCTTTAAGAAACTTAATTTTTTGTTGCACATTGCATTGGATTTTAGCAAAAGAAAAGTGGGACATTTAATAAAAAAAAAGGAAACCATTATTTGCAGAAATTTTAATAAACAAACATTTGGAGCCATTTGGGCAGTTGTGGACCCATTTAAGCAAATTGTCAAATATTTTTTTTTTGAAAAAATCAGGATGCAAATACATACAGGAATCAAATTGGACTAACTGATTTAATTTTTCTTTTGCTATATTGTGCTCTTGTTTTTTTTAAATTTTTTAGAAAATACCTAAATAATAAAAAAAATTTTAGAATTTTTAATTTTTGACTCAAATTTTAAATTTGAGGTCAAAGAAAACCTAATATGTTGCAATTCCAGCTAATTTTAAAAAAAAATTACCATTAGTGAGATGTGCTCATTCAGTTAAATACTCAGAATTTTTAATTTTTGACCCCAAATTCAAATTTGGTGCAAAAGAAAACATACATGTTGCAATGTCGGCATTCTTCAAGAACAGCCCCTTCAAGTGGTCACTGTAACGAAATGCATAATTTACATAATTATTTTAGTTTTTTTTGTGTGCTATAAAACTGTTTGGTTTTTTATCTTCTTAATTCTTTAAAGTTCAGTTTTGTAACTAGGTATTTAGTTTGTTTTGACTATGTGTAAGCCTCAGAATTGAGATAACGTTAAAGAAAGTGTTTCGTATTATTCAGTTAGTTTTTTTTTATTGTATACCATCTAGTGTTGTTTAATTTTATATTCTTCTATTTATTCTTCGTGTTTATTACATAAATAAAAATTATTTACATGGCGCAGCGACAAAAAAACGAATTTGTGAGGAAGCGGCCCATGCGCCTACTATGTTTTTGATTTTTTATGGCACTGCTTTAAAAAAAAACAATAATAAACAATTGAATTGAAATAATATTGATGGAAATTCAACTCAATGATATTTGTTTGTTTGAATGTTCGCTGCCGAGGAACTTTAAAATCAATAAACAATGTTAACTTATAAAAATGCTAAAAATGAAAAAATATTCTATGATAAACTGAACAATGTCATAAAAAATGAAATGCTAAAAATAAATGCTATAATCGATGATAAAATGATAGTGAATGAAAAACATAACTGATCAAGATTCTGGTAACTGAATTTCATTAGTTTACTGTGCAATTTTTTGTGAGATAAAATTGTAACGATGTCTGGATCGATACGGACTTTTTTGGGCGCAGCAAAAAAACGACTTATTGACGCTATGTCGGGTGTTATAGACAGTGTACAACTGGCACTTAATCTGTCAAACAAAGAAACTGAACAAAGGTTGTTGACATTAGAACAACAAATATCAAATGATATAAATAAAATTGATACTAAAATAAAACAAATTGAGTCTAAATTAGCCGAATGGCAAAGCTATATTATGGGTTCCACTCTTTCTGAAGAAAAAGTGTTAGTAGAAGAAAAATTTTTTGAAATTGTGTGTGAGGGACCAACAGGTTTAAACTTTGTTTTGTTTGAAGCACAAGATAAAGTGATCGATTTGAAAACATTTCAAATCGAAATTGACGATCAATTAAGTATTGTGCGAAGGGACCTCGTAAAAAAGGAGGACGGGACCGACAATGAAGCTTCTCGTGGAGAGATAACTCCCACGGGAAGGTTCAATTTTCCGGTCATTGACCTACCCTTTTTCTACGGCGATCCTTCAAATTTTCAGGAGTTTATAGACATGTTCACCTCTGCTTTTCATGAATCTACTTGTGCAAATGTTCAAAAATTCACTTATTTGAAAAAATATTTACATGGTGATGCCCAACGTGTTTTATCTGATATTCGTGTAACAAATGAAAATTATAATAGAGCGTTAAAAATGTTAAAAGATAAGTACGGTAAACCAGAAGTAGTAAGCAATACTTTGTATAGTAATCTTAAAAAATTAAAATGTGCTGAGTCAGATAATTTAAAAGAGTTAAACAGATTTAGGGTCGATGGAGCCTTGGGAACTTGGAGCTGGAACCTGGAGCCAAAAATAGGGAACTTGGAGCCGTAAGTGGGGAACTTTGAGCCGTAAGTAGGGAACTTGGAGCCGAAAATAAAAATCGCTAAAACGTTTACCTAAGCCTAAGCTAAACCTAAATCTAACCTCAAACCAATTTTTTTAAAGGCTCCAAGTTCTCATTGCTCGTGGCTCCAAGTTCTCAAAAATTTCTCATGGCTCCAAGTTCCCACCTTGTGGCTCTAAAGACCCCGTACCGTTAAACAGAGTTGTTGATAATTTGCAAGCAATAATTAATCAGCTGGAGTCACTAGGTGACAATTTAGAAAATAAAACAAATGTGTTTTTATTACAAGAAAAGGTTCCAAGTTCTGTTTTAATTGAAATGGAAAATATTATAAATTTAAACGACCAAATGTGGACAGTAAAAAAATTCATGAGTGCTTTGTGGAAATTAATAAATCAAAAAGGTCGTTATGAAAATTGTGGAGATGTTATAAAAAATGAATTATGACAATATGAAAAAAGATACTTTTTTTAAAAATTTGAGGCTGAAAACGAACAACAAAGAAAAGGGGCTTTATTGCATGACAGGTATCAGAGGGAAGGTGAATCTATTATAGAGTTTTGTTGCGAGTTGGAAAAATTAGTCGACAGCGCTTTACCAGATTTAGGAAATAAGAAGGAAAGTGTGCTTTTGTCACATTTTATGGAAAGAATCTTACCTAATATACGCAGTCAAATCCGAATTTTTAATCCTAAGACATATGAGGATGCCATACGTTATGCACGTAGATAGGAAGGCGAATTAAAATTTCAAGTTAAAAATATGATTGACAATCCTGAAGGACTAGCAAAACAAATAGCCGAGAAAGTTGCCGATAAAGCATTTTCCTTGGTTTGCAATCAAGTGCAAAAGTTTAATAATAAGCTTAATCCATTAAATTCTAACAGAGGTTATTTCAATAATAATTATAGGGGTGGTTTTCGCAAAAATTTCTTCCCAAACAATGGTAATTTTAATAACAGAGGTGGTTACAATCCAGGCAAAAATTTTTCCCGAGGAGGCTATCATCCTAACAACCATTTCAATAACAGAGGCGGTTATACCTCAAATTCAAATTTTCCCAACTCAAATTTTTCCAATCAGCATTCAAATAATCGAGGTAATTTTTGAGGCCGAAATTTTTAATTTAGTTCTGGAAGGGGTTTTTCCAATAATAGAAATGAAGCTGGTGACAAAGGACAAGGAAAATGTTTTGTTTGCAAGCAATTTGGTCATTTTGCTACACGATTTCCCCAAAAATTTAATGCTAAACAAAATACAATAAATACAACTGTTATTAAAAAAACACCTCTTAAAACAAACTTCGACGTTGTAGAACAATTAACTAAGCAGGT
>JASAMX010018636.1:0-22230 GCA_030248175.1 Microlaimidae sp. YZB2_3 | reverse complement strand
CATTTATTTATAGACACCTTGCACTGAAACGCAGTTTATTTATACATGAAGTATGCGATAAACACGCCGAGTTCACCGTAATGGATACATACCGTATTCCTTACTTATTTTTCATCATATGCCGATCAACCCGATCGAAATTTCGCGCGCTTTCTATCGGTTGATCTGCATACTACGAAAATATAAGTAGGAGTACGGTAATTATCCAATATGGTGACACCTATGTATATTGCATACTTCATGTATAAACTGCGTTTCAATGCAAGGTGCCTATAAAAAAATACAAAAGAACCTGAGGCCTATAATAATAAAGCTAGACTAAAATAAAGAAGAACTTATTTTAATCTTTGAATTCATTTAAATTGAAATTTTAAAGTTTTTTCGGCTACAGTTTTTTTCAAGTTTTTTGGCTTTTTTTAAAGCAGACTCCAAAAAATTTGAAAGTTTTTTTGGCTCCCACCAAAATGTCGTTTGATACCTGAAAGACTCCTTTAACGTTTTGCATTTTTTGACTGTGATATCCCGTTAAAAACATTGTTAATTCGAGATATGCAGGAAGCACTGAGGCCAAATCGATGATATTTAGGGGTTGTCGCAAGAAACTAAGTTTGTCGGCACAGATTATCATGCGGAACAGGAACTCTACCGTGAACCAAGCGATGCACGTGTATTGGGTCACGTACAGCACGAAATTACTCTCCGGGTCACCTGAAAACACAAAACTTACTCTTCTGGGAACTTCAATATTATCTGTGTAAATATTCGCTAACTTTTTCATATTAAGGTGACTGACTTAAATTAGGCCAGCCTTAATTTGGGTCACCGGCTGTTATTTTCTAACAGACTCATAGCTATAAAATAGAACTGCATGCGTATGATTAGTTAGATGAAATGACCGTATATCCAGCCATTTTCAGTTCACTTCATTAATTTTTACGGAATGGCCAAAATAACAGCCGGTGGCTAAATCTAAGAACTGGCAGGCGTGGATTGACTTCGCTTATTAAAATATCGGTAAAGTATTCCGATGTTTACTCTAGGTGTGGTTTAGGTTTCATTTCAAACAGACGCTCAGAACCCAGTGTAATACAAACGGTCGAAGTTTAACCCTAAATACTTAGTATTTTAAAAAGAGTTGAAAAAATAAATGTTATATTCAGAAAATAATATTTACAAAAAATTATATTAAAAGTTTCAGTAATAATTACAAAAAAATACTGATTTTTTAAAATACATCTGAAAAGCTTTAAGCTTAAACTTAGAACTTTACGTTTAAAACTTAACGTCCATCACGTATAGCTTGCGAAAGTGCGTTTTTAAACAAAACAAAACATTATAAATATCCACTCAGATCGGAGATTTTAAAATGACTATGAAAACAGCAATCCATCAGATCAAAGTACATATAACTTAATAAATAACTTGTAAACTTGTAAATAACTTGTCAATGACACTTATTTATTTTAACTATTTAATTTATGGCTGCTGCTTTTTTCAAAAAATTTCACAAATCACGTGCATTTAGATTTTTTATGAAATATGCAATACCTTAATTAAAATATTAAAGTTTTAGTACATGATTTATTCCAAAGGCCCACGGGGTGTATGTCTTAAAAAGGTAATAAATATGTATCCTATTACATGTGTTGTTTTTACGTCTTAATTATTATCAGTGGGAGTCTTTAGATGAAATTCCATTTTTACTAAGACTTTAACGGAAATAAACGCATTTTTTTTATTTTTTGAATTTAAAATTGAAAAAAATGTTTGGGAACCTTTTAAAATAAATTATACTTGTATGACTATATCCGGACACAATTTGCCAAATGATTCAAAGCGTGGTATTATTTACAATAACTATAGAGTATTTGAGTTGTTTTATCGTTTTTGTTTTAATGAAACTATGAAAATGAAGAAAATCTATGAAACTCGTGAATGGATAATTTCTCTTATTAATTTGCGTAAAATAGTTATTTCATCAAAATCGTGTTAAAACTTAATCGACCTTTTACAGTCCGATTTACATACGAACTCCGTTTGCCAACTTTTTTTGTATTGTGTTCAGAGTATTTATCAAAATTAATTATGAAAATGTTTTATAAATCTGGATAAATTGTTTATTTTCTAATCGTCACTTTCTAAGTTTTTACGATTTACTTAATAATGTTAGTAATATTTTCATTTTTTGTTTAACTTCAAGTACTTTATGCTTGTATTTTCTGTTTCTAATAATTGTTTTCACGTATTTCTATTCCGATAACATATTTTCACAAAAAATAAACACCATTAAGCAAAGATTTACAGCTCTCTAAATAAAAATTTGTCAGTATAATTTATAATTCCGCTTTGTCATATAAATCCTGTCGCTGTTACCCCTATGTTTAACAAGTATCGCGAAACCAGTAAAATAATAACTAACCCACCCAGTATCCCGTTCCCGATTTGCAGTTCGCGGAAAGAGCCGATGATCATGCAGAGTACCGAAACCACCACGAAACTGGTGGAAAAAGCACCGAAGACCTTGGCGGTAGTGCTGGAAGTGGGATTGTCCGTCACGTCCCAGAGTTTTTTCCTCACATTCCCCAAACACAGATGCTGGAATTCGTCTTTGTCCGCTTCTGTTTCGCCCGGGGTTAAATTTGTCTCGTCGGAAAAATCGAAAGTTTCGACGTGATTATTGTTCTCGACGACAGGCGTCTCCGTGACGCAATAGTCTATATTCGTTTCGTCCATGAATGTCACAGCGATCTCCTTGTTCCTATGCGGATTTTCGGTTTTCTTATTGGAAGGTTTGGTTCCGGACGATTTCTGGTTCTGATGACTTATCTTTTTTGAGCAACAAGGAGCCACGTAGTGAGTGTCCAGGCCCCAGAAACAAATGGCTTCTTCGAACAAGCGGCCGCACGAATCATCGTCCACGTGAAATTCCCCTGGAAAAAATTTAACTCTTTTTAGAAGTATATGGACAAGGGCAATGTCGTAAAATATAATAAATTTATTTAGATTATTTAATTTATTCTGTTTTATTCATTCAAAGAATTGTATATACGACTCTCGGTTACCTGTAAATCCTGGTGACATTTCACATTAAATATTTTTCAATAGATAACAAATACGGCCACGCTAAGAAAGCATTCGCATTTTTAAAAAAATATAGTTGTAACGAGTTTCTCTTGCTGTGTTCTTTTAAGTTATTTCTTTTAAGTTCGTTACAAAATATGTTGAGCAATGACGTAATACTCACCATCGCGCCTACAAACATCTTGAATTGCTAACTTTATATCAGTGGGTAGTTTGCAATAATTTTTAAATACATATTGATATGATTGTTTATCAACCTTTTAGTTGTAATACAATTATTTTAGAATTGACCGAGACAATTTTTTTAGACAGAGCACAATTTTAGCACCAAGAAATTTTTTTATTTTATCTAATCTAATAAGGGTTAATAGACATATTTTTAGCTAAAAAATTTTGGAAAATTTATGCTCATTTTTTTTATTCTAAACTCCTAATAAAACCGCGTTTTATGAGGCTTTGTTTTGATTTTAGTGCTCAAGAGACTTCACGCTAGTTTTTTGCAGATTTTCCTTGATAAATAAAAAATGATGCCATATATATTTTTTTTAAATTGTAAAAATATTTTTCAAATAGTTTTAAAAATGCGTCTAAAGCAATTTAGAACGTTTTTAAGACTAAATAAGCTGCAGATTTTATTTATTTGTAGGGTCGAAGCTACGAATTCTCTCGGTTTTCAACGGATGCCATTTTAAAGCATAATTTTTGGTCGTAGTAACATAAATATGTACTACAAGAAGTACGTATGCATCTGGATTCCGGTAGGCTAATATTTTCTTCTGGAAATCAAACTGCATTTTGAATTTTTTGATATCCGCTCCACCCCGAATTCAATGGATTACTGCTTTAAGAATAAAGCAATATGTAGAAGCTAAAAACTGAAGAAAGCTATCCCATTTAAAAAAAACACGCGAGAATGCACATTAGAAAAACATTTGTAAAAGTCATGAGCGTTGAAAACGTCTAACCTGTTCTGTAAAAATCCACAACTTTTTCAAAGACACTGGGCGGTTGGTGGAAATAATAAGCATCCGTGAGCTGGGAATAATCGTCGGAAAGTTCCAAACGACGTTGGTGATCCGCATTTGCGAACTCTTCCAACAAAGTCCGTTTTTCTCCGAGTCTTAATCTGTGACTTTCTTGAAATATAAAGACCGGCAGTTCGTACAACCTCCCTGATATATTCAGTCGCATCATTATTGAAGTGAGAGATTGCCGTTTGGGGTCTAAATCAATATTAAACCGTTATAGTAATTCAATCGACCAAAATCACGTAAGAAATAATTTGCATAAGTATGGTTGGCATGCAGCTGATTGGTCCTTCTGTATTTCAGTAATAGTACGTTCAGCAGTTTTTGCGCGGTTTTCCAATAAAAATTTAAGCTGCTTTCACCGTTGCTAACGCAATTTTCAACCAAACCGTATGTAAATAATTTTTTAGAGGACTTTGGGCGATTGACGTAACCAAGCACTGTGACGGGTGTGGCGCGTACAAAAATAAAAAAAAATTCGATTTCAATCTGCTCGCTCACTGCCCAAAAAGCGAACAAATTGAAATGATTAAAACTGATACGGTAGCAAAGCAATTATGCAAATTTTAACCACGCATACACTATAGCGTACCATCCAGCTATGACCTAGGTGATACTAGAGTGAACCGCGGTGAATTTTAAACACCACAGTGATTGGACGAAGTTACCACCACCGTGGGACGTAGGTTCATCATGATCATACGAAGATTCAACCATGGTAACCGGGAGAAAGGCGATCACGGGAACGGGTTAACGACAGAAAGACTAGAGGTCCCATTGGAGATTGGGTTGGCGATCGGTTTAAGCTGAGCTGTTTTTAATGCTAAAAAAGTTCGTATGGTTGTAAATTCGATCCGGAGAGTAAGCAATTCTGCGATAGTCATTCATATTTGGATAATATATTTTTAATTTTTTAGAATATATGATATTGACTGAAAAAGATTTCATTTTATACGGCATTTGTTTTCTACTTTTTGTCACTCAGTCGATTTTGATCGTTCAGATATTTTAAAAATTTTATGATACCCCATAATTGCAATTATTCAAACAAAAACCTGTATGTATGTAAAAAGGACAATTTTTTACTTTGTATTGCAAATGTTTTTAGTTTTAAACGCTAGACAGTCAAATTCACCATTTGGGATTTTTTGGTCCAAAAACCGCTGCATATTTGCAGAGAGTATTGTGCGCCAGTGCTGCTCAATGTTAAATTCTGCGTCTTGACGATACCGGACGCAGAATTTACCACAATGCAGCTCTGGCGCGCAATACTTTCTGCGGATTTACAGCGGAAAAATTCTAAAGAGTTAAGCTCTGCTTCCAAGAACTGTCCAGGATCTTCCTGTTTATACAGACCGAGACCAAGACACTATTTAAATCGTACGTCTGAGAAACGCTAATAATCAAAAAGTGTTATGATTCCCTTTGTGCACTGAAAAATCAAAAACACATCGACTTCTAAAGGCTGATTCATACTTATGACAAAATGTCCTTTGGACAAAGTCCAAAGGACAATTTTAGAAAAGCCGAAAATTCCTTTGGACAAGCCAAAACGTCCTTTGGACTTTTTCCTTTGGACGAAGTATGAATGCTACTTAGAATTTGTCGTTTGCACTTTGTCCAAAGGACAAAATCCAAAAGGAAAAGTCCAAAGGACAAAAAGTATGAACACGTTGTTCTTTGGACAAAATCCAAAGGACGTTTTTACGCTGTATTTGTCACTTTTGTTCTTTGGACTTTGTCCAAAGGACGTTTTGTCATAAGTATGAACCAACCTTAAGGAACCTCAACCTCAAATGCTAACTATATTGTATTAACTCAAATGTATTATGCTCCGTGGAAATCAAAATATTAGAAGCTAAAAAATAGGGCGTGGCCATCTATCACAGCTTTCATTGGAGAATAGAATTTTTAAAGCGCTTATTAGCTAAAAGTTGTTTTGGCTAATTTGGCTAATATTGGCTAATAGCGTCATAATTCTGTTGAAGTCATTGTTACTGACAGAAAGTTTTAGAAAATGGGACGTTTTTGATCAACGTGAAAGGATTACAAAAATTTTATTTTGTTATTTGGAGTTAAGCAAGATTTATCCATTTTTAGTGAAAATTTATTGTAACATACAGTAAATAAAATTTTATCGTTGTTTATAAGAAAACGTAAAGTTATTTGAAACACAATTTAAATTTCTTGCTTGCTTTATAAAATTATTTTTCTCATTCAATTTTTGCCAAAACTATCACATAAATAAAATAGATAGAAGTCAAAAAACTAAGTTGGACATATTTAAACATACACGATGTTCCATACAACACGAAACTTAGAAGAACCATTTCGCGAAAATACTATTGATCTTCATGCTTTTAATAATTTTTTAATATTAGCTGTCCCAAGAGAAAAGTGAATTTCTTTATTATACAAAAATTAAATTATTTATTTAATTGAAAATTATAAAGCAATGCAGCAAAGAATTGTAATATTCAAATGAACAAAAAATTGCTTTGTTAAGATATCTGTAATGCATGACGTTAAAGTTTTTTTTTAAATGGAACGAGCTAAATGGCAATATATGAATAAATAAAAAATAAATAAAAAAGAAAATACTTGAATAACATTTTCCTTTGTTTCCAAACCAATAAACTCTCTGGTTTTTATAACAAATGAAAAAATTGTTTTTACTAGAAAAAAAAATTAATTTACCAAAGATATATTTTACAAAAAATAAATAAAATAGTATTGTTTCACAATATATTGAAATAATTTATTGTTTTAAATTTAAACATATATTCTATTTAAAAACAGACTATTTAAATATCATGTTTTTTTTTGTTATTGATTCTTAGATTAAAAAGACTCGTAGCACTGAAGCGTTTTTGTCAAAACTGCGAAACAATTGATTACATGTACATTTTACAGTTTCAGCTATTACTGCTTCGTAGGTACGGTTCTCAGGTTTTCGGTAATCTAATTTTACTACTCTATTAATCGCAAAAACCACTTCTAAATTACTTCCTAAAAAGTTTGAAATGAATGGTTTTAAATGGATGCTGTTAAATTTTCAATTTTTTCACAACCAAAGTTTAATAGAATCAATGTAGCTTTGGCGAGATGTTTATTTATTTTTTTGTTTTTTGGGGCCTATCGTTTTAGTTAATTTTATAATTTACAAAATTACAATATCATGATATTTATAAATATACAAGCAATTTATATTAAACACTTTTTCTTATGTTTAGTATTGACGTGCCGTATAGTTAAACCGCTCATCATGTAAGTATATCCGGCACCCATCACGATATTTACTGTAATTAAACCCGATGTGCGGTTTTTTTATAACTATTGTGCTGGATGCCGGCTATACTTACATGTTTAATAAAAAGATGAGCGGTTTAACTACGATATGTTTATATCCAACAGCAAATTCAAGTTTTTCAAATCGAAAAATATTGGCTATTAATTGTGCAAACCAATCTGCCTAACAACCTATTAACCAATTCTTTATCATCGTAATAAACAGATTGTAATGGATAGATCATTTAATTTTATTAAAAAAACTCAATTGAAATTGGTTTAAAAAAGTATATTTATAGTTTTTGCATTAACAGGTAATCAATTAAACAATTAAAAATAGTTTAAACCATCGCAAACCGTTTTAAAATTTTCAAAAAAATATGAAGTTATTTATTATCTAAACATTTACCTACCTTAAAATTATTTTACTGCTATTAAAAAAGGTAATAAACACTGTAAAAAATAAAAAAAATCGTTTTCATCAGGAAAAAAACCAACCATAAAAAAGGTTTACTTAATTATTAAAAATGAATCTGTTACAGCTACATTATTTGGCAAAAAAATTGATTAAATTACTACGGAACATAAAACTGTGCAATTAAGTGGAATGTTATTCGCTTTCCTATATTTTATCTGAATCGAACAACGGGATTTTATTAACACTTAAGTGATAATATTACCTTTTTGGACCTAATTTGATGAAAACAATACGTAAGAGCTTAAATAACTAATATTATAAAAAATATTTCGAAATAAAAATATTTCGAAATAAAAACATTTTGAAATAAATGCTTAAAAGATACATATATTGGTTTTCCGCGAAAAATAAATCTTTTCCCTCAAAGAACATAACACTGTTTTTGTTTTTTTTCCCAAAACAAAAAAAAAACCAAAACCTAAAAAATAAGGGGCCTTAAAGGCCAAAAAGTTAAATTAAAACCCATTTTTTTCTAACAACAATTTGCAAAAGATAATCAGGGAAGAGCGCGGAGCGCTCTTTCCCTTATATTAAATGGGTTAAGTCACTGCGCGGTTAACCGTTGTTGATGGCGTCATCGAAAATCACAAAACCTTTAATAGTTTTTTAGCCAATTAAAAATCTAAACATTTTACATAACTAAAATATTACCCATATTTTTCTGATATTAAAAACCTAAAAACTTTTGCTAAACATACCTGAATTTCATGCTAATAAGCTTAATTTGCTTAACTTTTTTTTTTTTTTTTTTTTTTTTTTTTTGGGTCCCCCAAAAATTTTTTCCTGTGGTAAATATTTGGAGCTGATTTTTTGCACGTAGATGCTAAATTGCCCCCTCACCTGAATTTTATTCTCGTATATGCTCTATTGCCCGTAGTTAAACCTCTGTTCATGTGAAAAACGACCAGTTTTTTTCTAAGTTACGCATTAGGTACTGGGGTACTTGTGTGACACTTTTTTTCCTTACTGAATTACATATTAAGTAACTTCATTCAGTAATACACATTTTCTTGTGGTTATTTTTTTGGTTTAAATTATAATTCCTTACCTTTTTATAAAAATTACTAATTTTCAACGGGAAGAGCGAAAAAATAACCTTACCACTAATTAGCAGCCATATGGCAACAATAAAAATATTTAAAAAAATAAAATGAAATAAATCTTGGGTGACGTGTGAGCGCTGCGGGATACAATGTTTCAATAGACGGAAATTTATCAAAATCGAAACAGAAAAAAACTCTTTTTTTATATGGAATACTATGAAGCTACAATCACTCCAAAAATTTAATGCGGGAAAAGACTAGTCTGGGTAACTTCGTAAAATTGTATGGAACCTGGAAAAACCATTTACAATGGTGTGGTTTTGTTGTTTAAAAATAAACCATAAATCCAGAAAAATCAAGCACAAAACAAAAGTCCAAATAAAGCTAATTTCCAAAAAAGTGTTTAAATCAGGTCTAACTAAAAAAATTTAAACAGAAGAAAAACATACTATTTTATATGGTTCTTTCAGGTTCCATACAACTTTACGGAGTTACCCAGACTTAATTTTTGTATAGTATACTGCTTAAAATTACATTGAAGTTTTGGATATGAAAATAATTGTATTCATATCATGAGGAGACCATAACGTTTCTTTTAAAATGAGTAAATTTTTTAATGTTTTATATCTTTAATAAATGACATTGAATTCAATGCATTAAAAGGCGGAAATTCCAGCAAAAGTCGAAACAAAGTTTCGAAAAAAAGCCTTATATTAAATGGAATAGTTTAAAGCTACATAAGTCTAAAAACTAAATGCCAGAAAAGACTGAAACAAGTCTCTTTAAAACCTGTAAATTAATAACCGATTTTGTGAAATTTTCAGAAAAACAAAACCATATAAAAACAATACGTGTAAAAGCTTTAGTTTGCGTTTTTTAACCATTAATAAAACTTAATTCACATAAATTTCTCTCAAAGTGGATTAACTTTTTACATGAGTTAACCAGCTGTAAATACCACAGTATTAGTTAAGTCACACGTCGTCAAAACGATACAAAAAAAGTATAACGCAAGCGTCACAGTAACCATGAAAAATTTCCTGTCAAAATAAGTTATCGCATTGCGCATTAAATTTTGTAATTTATCATTATTTTCGTATAAAGCAAAACATACCGCCATATTAACGGCTTTTTAAAATCAAATATCAAGTTTTAAGTCCGAAAAACATTGAAAAATTCAGATTTAATATAAGGCGACTTTTTCTTTAATGTTTCTATTTATTACATAAAACAAATTAGCTGTCAATGTATTTGTTAAATTAAAAGTCGCCTTATATTAAATCTGAATTTTTCAATGTTTTTCGGACTTAAAACTTGATATTTGATTTTAAAAAGCCGTTGATATGGCGGTATGTTTTGCTTTATACGAAAATAATGATAAATTACAAAATTTAATGCGCAATGCGATAACTTATTTTGACAGGAAATTTTTCATGGTTACTGTGACGCTTGCGTTATACTTTTTTTGTATCGTTTTGACGACGTGTGACTTAACTAATACTGTGGTATTTACAGCTGGTTAACTCATGTAAAAAGTTAATCCACTTTGAGAGAAATTTATGTGAATTAAGTTTTATTAATGGTTAAAAAACGCAAACTAAAGCTTTTACACGTATTGTTTTTATATGGTTTTGTTTTTCTGAAAATTTCACAAAATCGGTTATTAATTTACAGGTTTTAAAGAGACTTGTTTCAGTCTTTTCTGGCATTTAGTTTTTAGACTTATGTAGCTTTAAACTATTCCATTTAATATAAGGCTTTTTTTTCGAAACTTTGTTTCGACTTTTGCTGGAATTTAATATTTTTTGAACAGTTTTTCACATTTCTGTTATTCGTATAGTGTGTTAAATTATTAAAACAACGTCATAACCATATATCAGTTATTTGGTTTCTTTTATATTATTTACTAACTTCACCTATTTTTTATCCAGCTGCGTAATTCCCTTATATACATCGTAGTTAGGAACTTTTTTGTACGTTTTTCATGACACAATATTATTTGTCTTTCAATAGCTACAGATTTTCGCTGGTCAGATTTAAAAATTTTGATTTTTTCTAAATATTTACCGTACAGTTTAAATCTATTAATATTCAAAAACACATTTTTTTGTTTTTGTTTTCTAAAATTCAACAAAATAAATTCTTTAATCGTCACTATTTCCTAATTGCGTGGTTGTTAGCAGGAAACAAGGAATAAGCGCAGAAAATCAAGAAAAAACATTAAATAGCCAAACGAATGCAACTAAAATCGGGCTGATAAAATGTCTTCTGACTGAAAAAATTGTCAATATTATCATTTAAACACCTCGGAGGTAGTGGCTGAGAGGAAGAGCTTTTTATCGCACGAATCTAAGCTATCGCATTACCGGTTTAAGTGCCATTAGAGAATGGCGGGCGGAGCCGAGTTTTGATTAGATGCAATGTTCCAGCTTCAACACAGTAAAACAAAACCATGATTGCTGTTTCATTCACTATTTTGTTATAAAAATTCTCCTATCCCAGAACAGAATCGTAATGGTTTTATGTAACTCTTATGGGAGATATAAAATTTAGATCCGTTGAAAAATATTCGTTAACGTTTAGCCAAACGTATACCGAACTTGTGGTATTACAAGCGTGTAATTAAAATTTTGACGATAAAGTTTAAAGAATAAAATAAATATTTAAAGCAATAAACAATGGGATAGTAAAATTTTAAAATTAAGTATTATTTTCATTGGCAGTGTTATTCAAAGTTTTTTTTTCAACTGATAAACTTTTAATTAAGTGAAATTTTGTATTTTTAATGCTAAAAAATTTATATTTAACATGAAATGTAGTATTAATGTTACGTGATTCTTAACGTAATAGTACTTTGTACATAGCTTAAAATTTAATTACAAATTTTCTAATTTGCTTAAATGTGCGTTGCGGAGTCAAACTTATTGTCTTCGATTTTGATAGTTTTTAAAGCTGCAAACCTTACCCCTGCCACCGATAGCCCACAAAAATTTTTTCAACAAAATATCTCCAGTGGTTCAGGAGTTATGACCCCCCATAAATTGCGTTTTTCGACAATTCTGTACGTGAAAGATTGCTCAATGGGTATAACGATTTACGTTACAAATTATGTACTCAAAGAAAACTTTTTTCTTTAATTTGATTAGATCGTAAAAATTGGTGCAGTACTTTTCGAGATATTACGTTTATTACAAAAAACCCTCGATTTTTTCATTGAAAACAGTAAGTAAAAAAAAAGGTTGGCCAAACTTCATAAAATTACTGCCGTCGTTTGGTGTTTTTAACGAAAAAAAATCGCGGGTTTTTTGTACGTGAAACGCATTATTTCGACCTTAACGATTAAGGTATCAAATTAAAGTAGAAAGTAGCCGCTTTTATTGATAAATTAATTTGTAACTTAAATAGTTATACTAATTGAGCCATCTTTCACGGACGGAATTGTCAAAAAACGCCATTTTTGTGGGGTCATAACCCCTGAACCACTAGAGATGTTTTGTTGCAAAAAATTTCGTGGGCTATTGGGAGCAGGGGAAGGTTTTCACAAAAATTATGAAAATCGAAACGAAAAGTTTGACTCCGTACCGCACCTTTAAAATATAGTTTATTGCGTCTTTAAAAATAGAATGGGTTCGAATACAGAACAATAAAAGTACCATTATTATTTTTATGTTTTCTTGTTCTAAGTAAATCTAGAGACAAAATAGCAAACAATTATCAAGGGTATGTAAGGATGTTAAAAATTATTTAAAAAAGCCTAGGTAGTGTTTTTTATATGTTATGTATAATTTTGGGAATATAAATAAAAACTAAAGAACGTTAAATATATAACACCAATACGCTAATTAAAATCACTTTTATTTTTTACTAAAAAGTTATTGATGTGGAAATAAAATGTTTTGAAAAATGTTTTTTGAAAAATGGAATTTTTAGGTTTAACACAACCAATCAAAAATTTATATTAAATACTTTTAGACAAATCAAATCTTTTCAATAGTTTGCACTATTAAATAAAGTTTTTAACAATAAATCAATTAAAATTTTCAGCAAAAACAGTTCAATATTAAAGCTTAAAATACTTTATTTTTTCAATTATATCTATCAAATTACTGAACTTGTAACAAAAATGATAATTTTAAAGGGCTAAACTTACATGTATTTAATTTTTGATGAATTTGTAAAAACGAGGGAATTGAAAAAATTGCGTTCAAATTTGCTTTTTAAACAAAAGTCATAACCGCACAATTGTAATTGGTCTTCTTATGTCCCCATACAAATTTAGTAGGTCAGCCAGATATAAATCAATCACAGATTTTCGGATCTCCCTTGTGCTAATTGTTTTCAAATCATCTGCTTCATTAAAATATCATCCCAAATAAAAATAGTGTAATTTAATTAAGTAACCGTTGATGGATTTTTATACTCCAGCCCAGCGGTATAGAGTAAAAATGAACTTTGCTAACAAGGTTATGTATGTTTCCTTTTATTTTATCAACAAATTTATTTTTTTACGGTGAAAAATAAGCAACACCACAGATAATTTATTTTCCGATTATGTAAATCATTTAATAATGTTTTTATAAAATTAATTATTTTTAAGTTTTTTTATATTGGGTGAAACAAGACATAAATTGTAAGAATTCACTGAAGATAATATGAAACAAAATAATAAGTATTACACTAATTTGCACGTGCATTTCAACGTAATAGGTACTCGCAAAATTTCACGAAAGAAGAAAAAATTATCTTATTAGAAAAAAAGCCTAGAGCTCAAGTTATTGTGACGCGTCAAACAACATAAATTAGCAAATAATCCACCTACATAGGGCCGGTCCAATAGAAACCAGATTTAAAAAAACTATTTATATATATATTTTGCATAGGATTTATAATTAAAAACAGATTAAAGAAAAAAAGCAGAAAAATTACAAATTATTACTTCCGCATACACACCACTGCAATGAAACCAAAAAGACCAAGAAAATTATCACTATGGGTATTATTAAAATATCACAATGCCTTTCCGGTTCTTTTAGCTTTTTTGTGTAACTTTATAATTTATATAAAATAATAATTTAATTTAAGAAAATTGCTCATAGCTAATAATGGATTTTAAACTATCAATACAATTTCTTCAAAACTTATAGGAAAAAAGAATAAGAAAGTGTCGAAATCAAAATTATATAATGTGACATTAAATAGTTTGTTTTGTTATTATTTATTTTGTTATTATTTTAATTTTCCATTTTAAAATTTTTAAGAAGAAAAAAAATCACAATAATCTTAAAGGAGTTTAAAGATTTTAAATAATACATAAAACTACTCAACTATATAATTGTTGGGAAATATTTTAAATTTAAAAATAACACAATAGGATTTGTCATGAGTTGTATAAAAATAGTACGTATAATGATGACAAACTAACCGTGACAGGGTTTTGTTTATATTACAAGAATTCAATACGCAAAAGTGGATTAGCAATTAAACCGACCACAGGGAAATAATAGAGTTAAATTTGAACACAATTTTATAAGTGTAGTTTGATTTGTTAGATGCAATCATTGATAGAAATCTCCAAGCAACATACCGCTGTAAGTTTACACGGTAGTTTATCATATTTTTTGCGATTTCTGATAATTTCTTGTTGTGGTTTTTTATATATTTATTTTTTTCATTAAATTTATTTAGCTTAAAAAATACATGTATCATACACAAGTTATTTTGCTTTAAGTATCTCTTTAAAGTTAAGGTCGCGGTAGTTTATTATATTTTAGTAGTCAAAATAACATTAACAATACAAAAAAAGTACAAGCAGATCATTGGCAGATTATTACATTAATACAAACAAAATAAGTACTAAAACATAATGGAAAATTATCAACAAAAAACATTTTAATAACAAATCATCTCAGGAATTCTTTGAGTTGAAATCAAATACTACTTTAGTAATTTAATAATATAATTTTAATTTTACAAAAGATGATGCCTACAAACATCACTAACACAAAAAATTCTAATTAAGCAAAAATAGCGTAGCTTAGAACATACTTAAAAAACGTTTGCTTTGTGCAGTTGTTCAATAAATAAAAAAGGGAATCACACAATAATTATAATACTTGTCGAAGTCGTGGCGCAGTGACAGGACGCTCGTCTAGCGTACAACGTAAGATCGAGTCCCCGTGGAAACACTCTAAGTGAAAATTAAAATAGTGATATTCGTTGATATTGTTGTTATGCGTAGTATTTAGTAAAGCTATCAGTGCTGCTTTTTTGGTCTTGAATATTCGGACTTAAGCGAAATAATTGTTTTTTAAACTTTTTAACAATTAACAGCTAAAACCAATATAGAGCCGCTCCACTGAGCGTGTTAACTACATAGTTTTAGTGTTATGCTAAAAATAGCAATATTTTTTTATAGCTGAAGCGGGCCGGCGATGGATATTCCATATTGCCGCCTAAAACCCTATATCAGCACTGTTCTTGATGTAGAATTTTAGTCAAGGCCGACCTCCGATTTAAGAGATTTTAAATATTTACATGATATTTTTTTTATTTCAATTTATCTGTTAACCCTTTCCGACCGCCTTTTCACTGATTAACACGGTAAAATTTTCTCACCGGAATGGCTGTGCTAAAGATTACAGTAACCGAAGTTACAGTAACCTCTCAGAGTCACTGCGAATCAAGCGCGGGGTTTTTGGACTAAGAACTAAAAACTAAAGTTCCTACAAAAGCAGGAACCTCTACACACCAAGTGTAGGGCGAGTTTCGGACGTTGGTGGGTTAGTTGCTGCAGTGCTGGAGAAGGCGACCGATTTAAAAAGAAGAATTTATTAACTGAATAAGAATCACAAAACCGCGCTTATATATCGGCGGATTTTACAAAAAACAAAAAAAAATTAATAAATAAAAACCTAAATAAGCCAAATGGCGACACCTTCACACAAACTTTTCAGGGTTTAAGTTTACACTACCAATAAAAACAAATGAAAAAAACACACGTTCGTAAATATTACATAAGAAAATAATCACACAATAAGCATTAGAATTTAACATATCATATTATTATCATGTTGTTACTTTTTTCTAAAATGCTTGAAATTGAACGTAGATTAAAAGTTCCGAAAACTGGAAGAACTCTGTAACAGCCTTGGAAAGGGATCCCTTAGCAGAATAACAAACGTCAGCAGGAAGATCTTTAAATGGCTTTTTTTGGCGTCATTTGTCATAACATTACTGACTTTTTCAGTCTTATATCTTGAGTGTTTCGCCACACTCCGTGGAACAAAAACAGTTGTACAAGTTGAACAAAAACAGTTGTTCAAGTTCCTACCACCGCTAGCCCATTAGCTTCGGCAATGGAATGTTGCATTGATCGCGTTTTAGTTGGTTTGTTCGTGAACCAACACGGGCTTGTTTACTAATAGACAAAGCTGGTCTTCTCCGCAAGGGGAGTTTGGCTTTTGACTACGCATGCCTGGCGAAATTCCACCCTGATCTGTTATTACCCACACCTTTCCCTGTGCTTTGACGGCACTCCCAAATCGAACCCACCACGCTTCCACCCGGGGGCACTTTGGCTGTGAACCCACATGGCGAGCTCCAACAGCCAAGCGCTGAAATATAAGTTTTTGGAAGTTTTTTTATTTTGAAATTGAAAGTCGCTTTGAATAGTTTTTAAATTTTGGAAAATCGTTTAAATTTTGAACAAAATCGTTATATCTTAAACAAATATATCTGAAATATCATGGGTGTTTTCCATGTAAATTTGTGTGTTTTTATTTGTTTATTTTGGTGCCATGTTATGTGTTAAATTTTCATAATGCGTATATGTGTTTGCTAAAGAGTTTAAATAGTGTTTAAAGTGTTATCCGTATCGTTGCTGTGTTTTTTGGTGCTTTAATATGAAACCGGGTATATGTTTTTTCGTGTTTGTTTAATGTTTTATGCTGTTTGTAAGTTTTTCGAATGAACGGGTGACATTTGGTTCCAAGTAGACCTCTCTTTTAGTAAACTCCACCGTCTTCATTCCAAAATTTTGCATTCTTTTATTTGCTGTTTTCCAACAACCAAACCTCAAAATTCCAAAAGCTTACAAAGTTTATTTACAAGAATGTTTGTTAATTTTGTTTTGTTGGTTGTCGCAACTCCTGTTGTGTTAATGTTTCAGAAATATGACGCCTTATAAATACGAGTTGTAATGTAACACTGTCGAGCGATGGTGTAACGCAGCACCTCAGTCAATGAGGTACTGAGGCTGAAAATTACAGGTTCAAGTCCTGTATCGCTAATTTTTCAGTCAAAAAGCTAATAATAGCTAACTGTTTCGCATTCTTTCTTTCAAAAACTCGATTTATCTGGCTTTATATTTCTGGACGTTACAGTTGGTTCTAAAACGTTTAAAATAGTCTAAAGTTTAAATATATGTGGGTTTTCTTAAATAAAGTGTTTGTTTTAAAAATGCGTCTTGTCGTTAAATTCTTGGCTATCAGGGGCCGGTCCACTAAACGCGTGCTGACTAGGTGCTAAGTTAGCACGTTGTTTAAAACTCTTGATAATGTTTTACTTTTGGTATTTTTTCTCAATATATGTTATGGGACTCTTTTTTTATATAGAATAAATTAATATTTACACAATTTTATGCATATTTGTTTTAAATAAAAGCTAATAAAGCCTTAACCCCTAGTTATGAGTTTTTCTAACCCTTAACTAGGGGTTATTGCCTTATTAGCTTATATTTATAACAAAAGTGCATAATAAATTAACAAAATATGAATTTATGCCATGCAGACAAACAGTTTAATAAAGTTTCTTGAGAAAAGATCCAGAAATTAAAACATTATCAAGAGTTTTAAACAACGTGCTAACATAGCACCTAGTCAGCACGCGTTTAGTGGACCGGCCCCAGAGGGGTTAACTCTTCCCTGAAATTCTTCCAGTAGTACGGCTATTCGGTGTATTTTTGTAACACAAAGGTAAGTTAAACTTTTATTTGTAATCAAGGTTATAAACACAAAATTGACGTACAAACATACATAAAACAATACAGCACCCGGGTAAGAGTAGCCTTACAGCACCCGTCGTTGAAAAGAGTTTCATAACCTCTTAACCACAAAATTTATCATAAATTGTTAAAATCAGTTGAAAAATGCGCAATTTCAGTTCTCTTTTGCTAGCCGCCCTTCGGGCCGCTGTTCCCCGTCCAAAATTAGCCTAAACCCTACTCGATTCAGTAAAATTCACGGAAACTGTCCACAAAAAGTTATCAACCACCTATCTGAACTATACCTGGCACCATTTCTCAGCAGTAGTGATTCTAAATAAAAATAAATTAAATTAAAACAAATTAAACTAACCACCCCATTTGTAGCTGGCAGTTTCACCCCAACCTGTTTGTCGCAACAAATCTAGCGTATTTAAAATTTGTTTACGGATCAAATTTATGTTTATCAAATGCCAGTTGTTTTTTTGGTCCAAAAGACCAACTTTGCGGTCACCATGCCTATTCATTTACTAATGTATCAGCACGCATTTAGTGGACCGGCCCCTGGTTGCGTCAAATAAAAAAATTTGCCGAAATCCCCCAAAAAAAAACTTAATTCTAAAATAAATTAGCATGTTCCGAACGGCTTCAAGTTTATGATAATTACTTTTAAAGTTCAAAATTAAACTAATTTCGGTCCGGAATCGGCAATTTTTGATTTTAAAGAAACGTTAAGCAGACCACTTATAATTATTTAAAATGGCTAAAACATTACTCAAATGGAAAAAAAATCATCTTAAAAATGAAAATTGAGTGCTGTTTGTTAAATACTTATTTAAACTTATATTAATTATTTTTACTTCTGCCTATTTTTTTTAAAGAATAACCGCAATTCATTCTTATTGTTTGCATTATATTAAATTAGTTGTTAATAAAATGAACATTATAACAAAAACAATTTGCAAATCAACTTCTCTTTTTAATAAAAAGCAAAACAAAATAAAAATAAACGGACATTATTTTAAATTAATATTTGTTTACGGATTTTATGCAAAAATCTAGGCTTTTTTTAGATTCAGCGCTTCCAGACAGCCTTTGGGTTTAAGTCTTAAAAACCTTACTTTTTTTCTCGTTTGACACTTTTTACGCGAAAATATCGACGTGGGTGGTTTTAAGAACCCAAAAAAACAACCAAAAGGTAAATTGCCTATCCGCTAAAAAATAAAAGCCGTTTAAATAAGTAATCATGGGTATAAAACGATATTCGCTAATTTCTTCGATTTATTTTATGGGTAAATGTGTTGAAAACATAACAATGTAGAATGGAGTGATAAACGTTTTTTCAGAAGCCAGTTTTCATTGGAAATTTAGATTTTGCTTCTTAATTTTGCTTGAAAAGTAAAAAATCTGGAAACAAAACTCATGTTTTTTATTTATTATGTAAAATAATAATTTGCGGTATATTTAAAAGAAGTTTATCCAGCGATATCTATCTTTCAAGATGTTGCAATTGAAAGCGGTTTTCAAACTTTTAATAATTAACTTATAGGTAAATAAAATCTAGCTGACCGCGATATTTTCAGTAGTGAATCGACTATTTAACAACAAAAACATTCAAAATTTTTCAGTAAAATGGATGAATAACAAAGATTAAAAACTGTATTTTAATAATTATTTAATTTACTTAATTTCAAATTACTTAATTTGTAACCTAAATGCAAATTTTTTAAGGGCTAAAGTTGGTTAATTTTTGTTGTTTTTTTTGTGAAAAGGTGGAATTAAAAAAATTTTGCGTTATTATTTGTTTTTAAAAAAAACCTTTTTACCGCACAATTTTAATTGGTCCCCTCATGTCTGCCTTCTAATTTTCAGCGTCAGCCAGATATAATTTAACCATAAATCTTATTTCACAATTCAAATTCCGATACCGTGTGGTACGGGTGTCATTAGTACTAAAGCTAAAGCTAAAGTGTTTTAGTACCAAAGGGTTTTTTGGGCTTAGTACTAAAGCTAAAGCGCGGCTAAACTGAAATTAGCTGGCAAAAGCTCGGCAAAAAATATGGGCCCGGCAAAAACGTTAGCTTTTGCCAGGAAAATAAAAAATCACCCAAAAATGTTTGGCCAAAAAAATGACCAAAAACCAAAAAAAAATGTTCACCAATCAAAAACATGATTATTTAATGAAATTTCTATCCATGAAATGGAGAGGTATGATATGATGGGGTCCTTTAACCTCAAAATTTTGAACCTCCCTCCTAGACAAAAATCGAGTTCTCCTCAGAAAAGTTCTCTTTTTTTAATCTGGCTCCCCTCCACAATTTTAATCTGACACCTCTAAAGTATTTTGTTTTGAAAATTCACAAAACACACCCTGACCCTCTTTTAGATTTCAAAATTTTGCATACATCCTTCCCAGAATTTAAAATGCAATTTACCGCCGGTAACCAACCACCTCAACCCCTTCCCTCATTCTTAGCTGCCTAAAAACTATGCTTATATAAACTTGAATATACTATAGTGATTAAAACGAATTTTGGTTTTAAGGTGCTATGAATATGGGATGAAAATAACAATAACTCAATTAATTGTTTAGGGTGCTGGTCTCAATGGCTCCTTTGACAAACGAAGTAACCCCAGTGAATTGTTGTAGTCCTCCTCATTATGGACCACCGCTTGCGGAAGTTAGTTGTTTAGTTTTTTTAACCAATGATTATTAAACTTTATGAAACGTAAAAAATAGTATTAAAACCCAATGCCAAAAGTTTTTTGCATAAATACCCTAAGTTTTGCTTAATTTTAAAAACCGCGATAAACGGTAAATTCAATTTGCTTTGATTTCTTTTCTTTTATGCAACAATAGTAAATCATATTTTAAATTTAATATTACTGTAACTTTTTTATCTTAAAAATTGATAACATCCGGTGTGTTGTTAGAAAGAAACGTAACTTAATGGTGGTTTATCTTCGGGTGTATGTGTTTTGAAACTCTGCTTCAGGTAAATTCCCCTTGGTTCCGTTTATTCCTGTACCAACTGCTCGGGCGGGGACCGACGTCCCTTTTGGTCACTAAGGGTACTCGACTACGCCGAATACCCAAACCCCTCCGGAAGCGAAGACGCCTTCTCCTCTGCACCTGGTCCCACGACCCAGGTCTAGTAGTTTCCGAAACCTGCCTTTCCTCACTCAACGAAGCTCTCCAACACTCCGCCGTCTTTTTACAGGTAAACAAACCAAGTATGTTTTGTACTTGTAGTATGGCACGGTATAATTTTGTTGTATGAAAAATAAATTCATATAAATGTCTGACCTACCCTAATCTTGGGGGATATTTATTCCTGAGTTGTGGCAAAAAATCCGATAAGGAAGGCAGGCATACTCCAGAAGTAAATCTCAAAAAGGCCTTGGGGCGGGGTGTGATTTTGGTTTAAGTCAAAATGAAGGGGTATTGTAAAATCGCTTAAAGTGATGATAGAATAATTTTTAAAAATGTTAAGAAAGTGAATGAAGAGTTAAAAAAACGCTAACAAACAGTTGTTACATTTTATGTTAAATTCATCAAAAAGACTAACTTTTGCAAATTTTTGCAGTTAGTAGAGAGTATGATATAAGAGGTTTGCCAAAAATGGAGAAGGGCCGCTTTCGAGAAAAAAGAGAAGAGAAGGCGAGTTCACCTCTTCCTGTACCTATCGGGTACAACTTATGGATAGATTTGTTATTAAAAAAACAAATTTTGCACACTGAAAAATTATATAAAATATGGACACTTGCAGACCTGTGCACGGTCTGGAAATGCTTCCCCCCGTTTTATTGGAGGATTTGCCCCCTTGTTTTATTACCCCCTCCTCCGCCAAAAAATAAAAAAGTACTCTAAAATTATGACGCTATTTTTGACCTATGATGACGCCATCATCGCAAATTTGCAGTTTTTAGCTTATTTCAATGTATTTTAATAAAAAAGAAAGTAAAAAAAAATTGGGAAGAACGTAAAAATAACCCAACACCTATTTACTATAACAATAATACAAAATCAAATTATTAACCACGCAAATAATAATAATATATGAAATAAAAGACAGTATTTTAAATGCGCATTATAACTATAAATTTTAATGAAAAAATACGTTTCGCCCCTAAATTCGGACGCATTTTTTTCTTCCCCAATAACCTGAGGTGAAAGCTGGGCTCATCAACGAATACAGACGCCTCAGTTTAAAGGGTAACGTGCATCTACACAATAACAAAAATTTTTTTACACGCAAATTATTATTAAATTAAAATTTAAACTTAAAACTTAAAAACAAGCACACTTTTACCTGCTATCCGTTGTTGAGT
>JASAMX010018634.1:0-24370 GCA_030248175.1 Microlaimidae sp. YZB2_3 | reverse complement strand
AATATTTAATTCTATTGAAGTTTTACCTGGTTTTTCATCATCATCAGATCACGACGCAATTAAGTTTGATCTGAATTCTCATATTTTTAAACAAAGTACAAAATGTCACGATAATGAAAAATGGGTACCAGACTTCTTAAAAGGTGACTATGAAATGTTATCACTTCACTTAAGAGCGGTTGATTGGGATCATTTATTCTCTGCTTGTACAACAATTGAAGAAATGTGGAGTTGCTTTAAGTCCGTACTAACTGAAGGCATAGTTAATCACATACCACTTAAAAAAATTTAAGCTAAATCAAAAAAACACCCATACCCCGAACTTATTAAAAAACTACAAAGGAAGAAAAAACGTTTGTGGCAAAAATACAAAAATAACTGCAATAATTTAGGATATAAAAGAGTGTGCGCTGAGTATAAAAAATCTGTCAAAGACTATCATATCATTTTAGAAAAAAATTTAGATTCAGGCAACATAAATAATTTTTACAAATTTGTAAATAGTAAAATTAAAATAAAAGAAAATATTCCACCTTTAAAAAAAGAAAATAATACATTTGCGACTAGCAATAAAGAAAAAGCAGAACTTTTTGCACAATAATTTAGCTCGGTTTTTACCACAGATGATGGGAAACTTCCAGAATTTAATCCTAACTTTAATCAAAACTTGGAATATATGTTTTTTACTGAAAAAAATGTTTTTAAGGCCATAAAAAAATTGCCTAACACGCTGTCAAAATCTCCAGACTGCTTTCCAGCTTTATTTCTTAAACGCTTGGGAGTAGGACTTGTGGAACCATTAACTAAATTATTTCAAAAATCATTTGATACTGGATCATTACCTCGTGACTGGAAAACCGCAAATATAATTCCATTATTCAAAAAAGGTTTTTAAAAATGATAAAAAAAAATTATCGACCAATTTCATTAACGTCTTTTGTTTGTAAAATGATGGAACAATTGGTTAGAGATGTGCTTTTGACCTTTTTTGCTAATATTTTGTCAAGGTGCCAACACGGCTTTAAGGCTAAAAGCTCAACTATAACACAGCTGCTAGAAACCTTAAACGAATGGACAACAGTTATTAACAATAAAAAAGTAATTGACGTGGTTTATCTGGATTTTGCGAAGGCTTTTGATACAGTATCACATGAAAAGCTTTTATACAAATTGGAAAAAACTAGGCATCACAGGAAGATTTCTTTATTGGATAAGGTCGTTTTTAACTGGAAGAGACTTAAAAGTCATAATCAACAACACTGAATCTAAATCTTACCCTGTAATTAGCTCAGTTCCTCAAGGCTCGGTTTTAGGTCCGTTTTTGTTCCTTGTTTATATTAATAATTTAACTGACTGTGTAAAATATTCAGAAATTAAGCTTTTTGCAGACGACGCTAAGGTTTTTTCCAGTTTTTCTCCGATTGATAATGGAGATAAATCATTGGAGTTACAGGAAGATTTGGATAGGATTTCAGACTGGTCAAAGCAGTGGCAGTTGCAATTAGCTGATCACAAATGCGAAGTTCTTTATATTGGTTTAAAAAACAGAGACGTTAAATTTAATTACTCTATTGATAATAAAATTCTCTCAAAAACCAATTTAATAAAAGATCTTGGATTGAATATTTCAGATAACTTAAAATTTTCAGAACATTGCCAAATCATTACCAAGAAAGCTCAATGAACACTAGCTTTAATTTTCAGAACCTTTCATTCTAATTCATTGTCCAATTTTTTGCGCGCTTACACTACATATGTTAGGCCCCAGCTTGAGTACGCAAGTGTAGCATGGAACCCATATCTCCAAAAAGATATTGATATACTAGAACGCGTTCAGAGAAATTTTACAAGAATATTGTTTAGATGATGTCACATGCCAGATACAAATTATGACAATAGACTAAAAATTTTGAATTTGTCTAAACTTACAGTACAAAGAGTCAAGTTTGATCTTTGTGAATGCTACAAAATTATTCATGGAAAAACAAACGTAAATGCTACAAACTTTTTTACTATGAATTATTTTCCAACATGAGGTCAATCTTACAAAGTCAAAATTCAAAAAAGTAGAGTTAATGCAAGAAAATCTTTCTTTTGTAATAGGGTTGCATCTAAATGGAATAACTTATCGAAAAAACAAGTTTCAGCTGCTTCAGTATTTGCCTTCAAAAAAAGTTTGATTGATGGCTCAAATTAGTGCTTAGCAAACTAAGCCTTTGAGTCATTTTTCTGGTAAACCATATTTTTGTCGTCCATATTTGCGGCCGCAATCGGCTCGCATAGTAATTTGATTATTTATTATGCTAAATGATTATTTTATTTTAAGGGATACTGTTGATGTTGTATGTTGTGTTTACTAGAATAAACAATTTGAATTGAATTGAATTGAACCTTTTATATTTTTTATAATAAATATTTTAAAAAAACGTGAATCTTAACCCTTAGCCATACCTTAAATTCATACAAAAAATCTTTATTTAAACAAATCAAAAATCGAAGCCATGTTCTTGCACTAAAATAATAATATGAAGTTTATCAATTTTTCGAGCATAATTAATTTAAATTTCCATTTAAATTTACCAATTTAATGGTTTTTAAACTTAATTTAATGTTTTTGATAGTGTAATTCAGTTTAAAATTATTAATTTTTAAAAATTTACATGTAGAAACAGCCAAAATTATTAAAAAAACATTTAAATTTGTTTAATTTGTTCTTTTTTGTTGATTCCGCCTGACCTGCACATCAATATATAATTTGCAGAAATTTGAGGCGTAGTCAGAGTCAGTGGAATTTAGTGTTTGCCAGAAATTTTCCCAAATTTTTATGTGTTATGTAAATGTTTTAATATTACTTGTATATTGTTTTAATATTGTTTGCAAATGTATTTTTCATTTCGGCTCTAAAGTCTCTGCTGCGGCTCTAAAGTCCCCAGGTCTGGCTCTAAAGTCCCGGCTCTAAAGTCCCTCGGCTCTAAAGTCCCCAAACCCTAGCTCGCAGGGTTTCCAGCGAGTCAGGGAGAAGACAGGGAGAGCAAAAAGTAGTCAGGGAAGTCAGGGAGAAGACAGGGAGAGCTCTGACAAGTCAGGGAGAATTTTACGTTTTGGAAACATTAAAATGTATGATATATTTTATAAGTTTGAAAAAATTTTTTCAAAATTTGGCGCCTACGGCGCGAAGTACGGCATGAAGTAATTATATTATAAGCGTTTTTAATGAAATGAATAAATGATTATTTTTATTTTGACAATAATTGAAATAGGAGGTACATACAAGTACTAAACAAGTACCAAAAATCAGTTTGAGAATTCCACTTAACAAACATAAATATAAAACATGTTTCTAGGTCAATTCTGACCTTGCGATCTTAATTTTGAGCATTGCAAAGTGATTTCTGTAAGTAAAAGACGAGTTTTCTGAAGACGAGATGTTTAAAAGATGAGTTTTCCGAAGACAAGATCAGATGTTGAAAGATGAGATGTAGAAGACAAAATTTCCGGGAACCAAGAAATATAATAATAAATCTTAACTAAATCCTAATTTTTTAAATAAAAATAGTAAATATATTTCAAAACTTCAAAAAAAAGTGTGCCAACGGTGGGACCTGGTCCCATTTATTAACTGGGGCTACAGGTACTAAACGTGTACAGAAAATCATTTTGAGAATTCCACCAAACAAACATAAATAAAAAACATCTTTCTATTCTAGGTCAATTCTGACTTTGCGATCTTAATTTTGGGCATTAAAAAGTAATTAAACTACTTTTTAAAAAAATAAATGGTGTTTTATAGCCAAAAACTGACCTTTTTTTAAAGACACAATTTATGCGGTTAAAATTTTTTTTAATAGTGCTTTAACCAATATGAATGAATATTTTTTTAGATTTTTGAGAGTCTGGTGGTGGTTCTAAAACTGTTTTTACTTTTTTTTTGGTCTTTTACCAATTTTCACCGCTCAAAAATGAATCAAAATTCAGTCATAAAAAATTAAGATTTAAAAAATGGGATAATTTAATAAAAATGCTTCATAATACAATTTAGCTTAATTTTTAGGCTTTGCTTAGGCTTAGAAAGAATATCTGAATAAAAATAAGCTTAAATTAGATTTTTAAACAAAATCAAATTTGTTGTCCATATTTTCGGTGGTCCATGTGACTATCAAATTTATAATTTTTTTGTAAATTTTTAGATTCTCCGGACTCCCAGAAATGTTTAAACAAAGTTTTTATTTTAATTTAGCGGTTAATTAAAAATTTTTCCTAACAGTAAAGATTATGTACCCAAAATATTGTCATTTTTTGCCTATATTGTACCCCATATTATCAAAAATCGTGTTTCAATAATTTTTTAAAGTTTAAAAACGAGATCTTTAGGTCAAAATTGACCTATAAACATGTTTTTATTTAGTATTTGTAGCGTGGAAATATCTAATCGATTTTTGGTACACGTTTAGTACCTGCACCTTAACTGGGACTTATTTAGCGTTCCCAGTAATTATTCCTGTGTAAAAATACCTTTGGTAAAAAAACTTTTGACAAATGACATTCTGGTAAAAATACCATCGGGTAATTTTACTTTCGCATTTTGGACTAATTGACCTTCAATCAATTTAGCTTGATTTTTAGGTTTTGCTTAGGTTCAGGAAAAAGGTAGGATTCCCATACGCGTCCCAAAATTCGACTTGACCGACCCTAAAGTAAAATACACTTATAAAACATCTTCATACCCTAAATTGGACCCGTAGACTTGATTTTTGTGGTTATTTTTGAGATTTGAGTTTTTCTTTAGAAGTTATAAGCCGATTTATACCCAAAAATTGCCCTATTTTGGCATGTACAATTTATGTCATTAAAAATTTTTTTTATTAAGCCTTTAATCAAATTAATATTATTTTTTTCGTATTACCAAGTGTCTGGCAGTTACAAATATACTTTTATTTTTTTATGGTTACAACCAATTTTTTATAATAACCGTTCAAATACCCATCAAATTTTAGTTGTGAAAAAATTCACATTTTTGAAAAACAACTTATTTTAATAAAAATCAGTTATATTACAAATTTGTTTAATTTTTAGGTTTTGCTTAGGCTTAGGAACAATAAATCGGTAAAAAACTAAGTTTAAATTAGCGTTTAAAGCCAAAAAATTTTGTTGTCCCTGTTTTTGGTGCTCAATGTAACTTTCGAATTTTTAAATTTTTTGGAAATTCTTAGTTTCTTCAGACTTCTAGCATTGTTAAAACATAGTTTTTAATTTGTGGGTTTACAATTTTTTTTATTAACATCATAAATGGCATATGCTGAAAAAGGTCAATTTTTAGGTATAAATTAGTTCTTAACTCTTTTCAATAAGGCGAAATCTTAAAAAAACCATCAAAACGATGTCTGAGTGTCCGATTTAGTGTACAAAGATGTTTTATATGTGTATTTTACCTTAGGATCGATCAAATCGAATTTTGGGATACGTATGGGAATCATACCCAGGAAAAATAAGCCCGAAAGTCAATTAGTCAGATTGTTAAATTACCTGATGGTATTTTTACCATTGTTTTTTGTAAGAAAGTTAAATGTCGAAAGAATTTTTACGCTAGTTTTATTACGTTTTATTACCCCTATTTACAAATTTTTACGCTAGTTTTATTACGTTTTATTACCCTTATTTAGATGGGATGGCCCCATTTAAATGCGATCCCATTTAAACAAGTCTCATTTTAATGGGACCATTTTTTTCAAGCAGTTTGTTCTAAGTGTCTCATTTTCCCTTTATTATGTATATATTTTTAATAATATTCTTGTAGTGTGCCTGTGAGAAATTTCATGTACTTAATACTGTGCGTGAAAATTATTTTATACGTTTTTGTATTTGCCAAAAATAAATTTCTTTGTTTTTTTCCTTTCTTACCCCCAGACACCAAAAACCAGCATCTTCTCCCGCAGAGTATTCCAATTCTGAAAAAAAATCTAAATTTTTGTAAATTTTAGGCATGGCGAAATCTAAAAAGAGAAAGAATAAAAAGAATCCAGATTTTCAGAAAGTCAAATTAAAAATAGGAAAAAAGCTTCAAAAAACCAAAGACACAACTACCAGTTTCAAAACCAGAAAAATATTAATTCCGGAGCAGCTTAAACAACAAAATATTAAAGAAAATTTGATAGTTCCAGAACGATCAATCGAAAATTATGCTCAATTTTCTATTAAAGCATTAACAGTGAGTTTTTTTAAAAATAATTATGTATTGGTATTTAGTAAGCAAAGTATAAATAGAGATGTGCTGAACACCCGCATCTGGATGAGCAAGGAGAAAAAAGGTGGGGTCCACCCCCTAGCTTCAAAATTTCACCTCCTCCCCACGAGAAAAAAATCTAGGCCCCTATTTCCTCAAAATTTTTAAATTTTGACAGCCTTACCCTCCTCCAAAATTTTTAAGTTTTGACATTCTCACCGACCGTACCCCTTTTAGAATTCTGAATTGACCTTCTTTCCCCCATATCCATAATGTTTTTTTAATTTTGAAAAAAAAAAACAACTAAAAACGGTGATTTTAGCTAAAAAACGCTTTTATTGCATTTTTAAGCTTTTTATGGCTTAAAAACTCATTTAGACCTCAAAACTGTGAACTAAAAAATTAGAAATCTACAAAAAATTAAGTATTAGCTAATTCAAGAATTAAAATTAAGCAATATATACACATTCGCGGATATGAGTTGACAAATCCACAGGTGCGGATAATGTTGACGTCAAAAATAGTAGGGATTTCTGATTTTCTGCGAATGCGGATGTTGGAGTTGGGCATAAGTGAGTACGGTCCCGGCAGCTGGGGAAGGTGGTGGTTACTCGGGGTAAATCGCATTTTGAATTCTAGGAGGGGGTCCCAGGGGAGTCCGGTCCAGACCACCCTAACTTTTTAGGGGGGTCGACTCGGGGTGCAAAATTTTGAAAAATAGAGAAGGGGATCAGGTGGGGTCCAATGTCCACAGCAAAATAGTTTTAAACCATAATAACTTTAATAATAGTTCTTTTTATAGGATAATACTACATTTTATTAAATAAAAAGCGATATTCTGGTATAAAAAGAGTTTAAAAACATGAATTTGTTTTAAAAATTCACGTTTTTGAAAGAAAATTTAGTGTGAAAAAAGTATTACAAATTTTCTAAAGATGGGAGGAGGGGGTTCAGATTTCAAACTTTAGAGGGGGATCAGGGGAGAAAATTCAGAAATTCAGGGGTAGATTTTCGTTTAGGGTGGGCACACCCGACCCAGACCTGTGCACGGTCTGGAAATGCCCCCCCCCCCCGTTTTATTGGAGGATTTGCTCCCCGTTTTATTGCCCCCCGCGCCAAAAAATGAAAAAGTACCCTAAAATTATGACGCCATTTTTGACCTTTGATGACGCCAAAATCGCAAATTTTTTGCAGTTTTTGGCCTATTTCAATGTATTTTAAGCTATTTTGGACCTATTTTTACCTTATTTTCGCTTTCCTTTGTCCCTTTTTTCCCTTCTTTTTTCTCTTTTTTTCTCCTTTTTTTCTCTTTTTTTTCTTTCTCCCCTGCTTGCCCCCCGTTTTATTGCCTCCCGTGCCCCCCCATTTTGGAATTGCCCCCCCCGTTTTAACCCCGGGGGGGGGGGGGGGGCGGGGGGGGGGGGGGGAGGGGGGCAGTGCACAGATTTTCGTTTAGGGTGGGCACACCTGTGCACTGCCTCCCGGGGTTTTATTGGGGGGGACTTTTTTTGAAACGGGGAGGGCAAGCAGGGGAGAAAGAAAAAAAGAAAAAGAAAAAAGGAAAAGGAAGCAAAAATAGGGTAAAAATAGGTCTAAAAGTTTTAAAATGCATTGAAATAGGCTAAAAGCTGCAAAAAGTTTGCGATGATGGCGTCATTATCGGTCAAAAATCGCGCCATAATTTTGAGTACTTCTTCATTTTTTGGCGATAGGGGGCAAGAAAACGCGGCGGGGGGGGGGGGCAGGGCATATCCAGACTGTACACAGGCTGGGTTTTTTTCGCCAGCGCCTAGGCGCCAGCTGGCGCCTGCCTAGCCTCCAAATTTTAGGCGCCAGCCCAGAAATCTAGGCGCCAATGACATAAAAATTTTTTCTATCTTCACAAAAAGGAAAAATATTATTAGTTTTTTCATTATATGCATATTTTTAGATGGCTTTTGTAGTCAAACGTTTCGTGTTGTATAGTAGTAGTACAATTAATTTAAAAAAAACGATTCATTTTGCGAATCTCAATACTCAACTTTAAATGTGTAAAATTTTGTTGAAGAATTATATAATTTAACAAGAAAACATAAAGACTAGTGATGATGTTCCTACCCTCCCACTCCCACATCATTTGTTTGTTTTTTTTTTGGGGGGGGGGTTTTGGCTGTTTGGGGTTTTTGGATTATCTTGGTTATTGTTTTGGGGTGTTGTTTTGTGTGTTGGTTGTGAGGTGCGTGTTTTTTTTTTTGTCTTTTTTTGCTTGTTTTTTTTTTTCTTTATACTGGAGCTCCGCCATTTAAAGCGGAGAGAGCTATGGAGTTCTTTCCTTAAATTATTTAAAAATGTTTGTGTAAAATTTTTTAAATGTTTGATTATTTTGTTGATTTTACAGTTCTTTTAATTCTTGGCTAGAGGTTTATATCTTTTAATAAGTTTTGAAAATCGTTTTAAGTTTTCATAAAGTTCATTTTTGTTACCCAATTGTAAATAATCTGTAGTATAGTACAGAAATTTTTTTATAAAAATATGTTTTATCTGAACAAATGCGAGAAATTCGAACAATTTGCGTAAAACATACATTTACCCTAGGGCTAGAGCTCGCATTACCGTTTTACGAACATAACGTATAACTTTAAAATTAAAATCGTGTGATTGATTAAATACATTAATATTTAGTTTACCATCGTTATTTATTTGAATATTTAAACCCAAATAATTAACTACTTTGTTTGAAATACTTGTGTCAGTAAGTGGTAATTCCGTAGGATATATATCTTTACACATTGCATAAAAATTATTACAATTAAAACTGAGTAGATCGTCAATATATCTAAAAGTGTATTTGGACAGTTCAAATCTCAATTAAATAGTTAATTTAAATGATAAGTGAGATCTGCTATCTGCGCGACGTTTTACCCCATCGTGTATAACAGATAAATTAAATCCTCTTTAGAATAAAAGAACTTTAAAAATTCTTGCAATATCCCTGCAATAAAATAAGGATTTTCTCAGAGGTTATTTTCAGCTTTTAATCAAAACTAAATTTTAATAATGAGTGTTTTTAGATTTTTACTTTTAAATGGGTTTTTCTAATTAAAAAAAAGTGCATTAATCTCGGCACTTTTCCCAATTGGGTATTTTTAATTTTGGACTATATATTTGGTAATCCTGGACCATAGGTGAGCACGGTCGGGGAAGCTAGGGGGTGGTGGTTACCCGGGGTAAATCGAATTTTGAATTCTAGGAGAGGGGTCCTAGGGGGGTCAGGACCCCCCTAGCTTTTTAGGGGGGGGTCGACCCGGGGTGCGAAATTTCGAAATTTTTTTTTTTTCCTTTTCTAGAGGGGGCTCAGGTGGGGTCCGATGTCCAAAGCAAAACAGTTTGAAACCATAATAACCATAGGTCACCGACCTTCGACGGCTCAGGGGGGGGGGGGGTCCACACCCCGGGGTGTGGAGGTTTTTGACATCCAGGGAGGGGGGTCACACCCCGGGGTGTTTTTTTTGAAAAAAAGTAATTTGTTTTTTTATTTTTGGTTGTTGTGCTTGCTGGCTGTTTGTTTTGTGCTAATGTTTTAATTTTTTGTTGCAGGGGGGGTGGTCACACCCCCGGGTACCATTTTTTTGACCAAAATTGACAATTTTTTGACGAAATTTGACCATTTTTTAAGCATTTTTTGGGGGATTGTCTAATGAGGGGGGGTGGTCAAAAATGGGCAGCTTAAGAGGGGGGGGGTCAGGGGGTCGAGGGGTCGATGGGGGAGGGAGGGGTCAAAAATGGGCCTTAGGGGGGGGGGATAGGTCTCAGCAGTGGCGTGCCCAGGGGGGGGGGGCGGGGGGGGACGGCCGCCCCCGCCCCTCCAGATCCGGCAAAGCCGGATTTTTTCGTAAGGCGGACCCTTATGTTTTTTTAATTTTGGAGGAGAAAAAATTTTTTCTTTAATATTATTAGAAAAACTTTCCTGATGCCTTCCAAAAGCGTATTAATAGCCAAAAAACCAAATTTTTTTTTGCTTTGCGGGTAGTTTAAATTGAAAATTTACTTACTTTTTTGATTTTAAATCTATTTTGTCGCTCAATAGTTAAGGCATACATGTTAAATAAAACTACTATAAACACTATTAACCTTTTATTAACGTTTTAAACACATGTTTTAAGTGGATAGGAATAAAAAAACCTTAAATTTTGTTTTAATTATCATCTGGAATTAAAATTTGTAGTGTATTTTAGCGCCTTAAATTAAAAATTTTCTCCCCCGGGGGGGGCATTCTGCCCCCCACACCCCCCCTGACAAGGGGCTCAACCCCCTTCGACCCCGCTGGGGGCTCTCGCCCCCCAGACCCCCCCTCCGGGTTAGTATGTACCCCCGCCCAGACCGCCCCCCCCGAAATGAAATCCTGGGCACGCCACTGGTCTCAGAGGCCGTAGGGGGGGGGGTGACCCCCCCTACACCCCCCCTTCGGTGACCTATGATAATAACTTTAATATATGTTCTTTTTATAGGATAATACTACATTTTATTGAATAAAAAGCCATATTAATGTATAAAAAGGGTGTAGAAGCATGAATATGTAATGAAAATTCACGTTTTTGGAAGAAAATTTAGTATACCTAAAATTTTCCCGAGGGGAGAGGGGGGGGGTCAGATTTCAAAATCTAGAGGAGGTCAGGGGTAAAAAATTCGGAAATTTGGGGAGGAGGGGGGGGGCCTAGATTTTCGTCTAGGGGGGTCCCAAAATTTCGAGGCTAGGGGGGTGGACCCCACCCTGCCCCCCATTTCTCACCTATGTCCTTGACCGAATACAACGTTTGATAGCTCAAATGAGAGCTAATTATATGATGATGACAGTCGTGAGCTTTTTATTTGTTATGTTGTGGTATTTTTATGTGAAATTGTGTGATTTTTAAAAAATAAAATTGTTACTTGTTTTTAGAACATGGGCATTTCATGATTACGCAATAAATTGGTTTAAAAATTAAACTGTCCTAATAAAATTTAGTCTATTTTCAGAATTTTTAGTCCCCGTGGTTCTACGTTGCGTTTGTGGTGAGCCATCGTTATTAAATAAAATCGTGTAATTTCTGCACACATATTGCTGTAGTTAAAACGGGTTAAACTAAGTGGTCGGGTGTTAAATTGTAGTTGTAAATAGTTAAAAGACAACGTTGAAATGTGTAGCGGTAATAGCACTGCACTTAAACTCGATTAAGGGCGTCCTTTTATAAAGTGCCGAAATTAAATGCACTTTTTTCCCAAATTTTGCTCATTTTGATACCATTTGGCATTTCCGCTGTAACTTTTGGCCAGTTACACGTTGAACAACAAATAGAAGCTTAAATTAAAGAAAACTGTCTGGAAATAATGATAGGCTTTTAAATTTTTGAAAATGATGATTTTTTGACTGAGATACAATCGATTGTTTGTAAAGTGCCGAAATTAAATGCATACATTTAATTTCGGCAATTTTCCGTTTTTTTTAAAAACTGATTTAATTAAGTAAAAAAACAATTTTCGTACAGTGAAATTTATATGACGCAACGCAGTATCGTGAAAACTTCAAAATGAGCTATCAAACATGAAAATCGGGCCATACAGTGAAAAGATACATTGGAAAAACGAAAAAGTACCGAAATTAAATGCACTACCCTAGTTAGAACTATTACCTATATCTTAAATATATATATCAGGGACGTATCCAGAGTTTCATTTTGGGGGTTGGGGCGGATTGTAGTACAAAAAAATTTCGGGTGGAGGGGTCTCCGCCCCCCCCTCCCCATCCGAAATTTTGGGAGGGGGGAGGCGGAGCCCCCCCTTAATTTTTGAAAACGTTAAAAAAGCAGGGATAAACGTAGATAAAGCTGTATAATACACTGTTTTTGGCCTAATAACCTATTATCTAATGTTTTTAGTGATAAAAACATGTTTTCTTAGTTGAAAATTACATTAGCACACATTGGCAGAGCCTGGATTTCACAAAAAAAGAATTAAGAGACCTTTCAGACCCCTTGGCTACACCCACATTGTAAACCAAAGCACATGAGCAGCATCTTGACTCCATGTTATTCAGGGTACCTACCTACCTATATGAAAAAATGCTATAGGCCAATGCTATAGGCGGCTCGAAAATTTAGGAGGGGGTAGGTACATAAATCAACCAATATGATTGTTTTGTTTTGCTTTCTGTGTAGTACTTATTGCCTATAAGAAATATTGTACTAACTTTGAAATAACATTAGCATTAGGCAAGAAAAATAGCGAGATATATGTATGTATACTATTGAAAGTGATGGCTGAGCGAAGCGAAGCGGAAAAATTTTTTTGGTTTTGGGGGTCAATTGGGGTACTAAAATTATTTTATAGTTTGGCGCCGAGCGATTAGCGAGGCGCTAGAAAATTTTGAATTTTTAGCCCCTGAAAACCCCCAAATTTTACTATCTGGTGACCATTTCGGGGGGGGGCGGCCGCCCCCCGCCCAACCACTATCCTTATTTTTCCCCCTGTCCGACCGTTTCGGGGGGGGGGGGCGGCCGCCCCCTCGCCCCCCTGGCTACGTCCCTGATATATATATCATAAAAAAATGAATAAATTACAAATAAGCTAAAACAATCACGTGCTGAGCGAAGCGAAGCGCAAGGAAGTTTTTGAAAACTATTCTTTTAAAACCTTAAAAATTTTGTGTTCTTTTTTTGTCTGGTTGACTAAAAAACTGTTAAAAAATACGTTCATGGCCGAAAATCTAGGCGCCAGGCTAGCGCCTACCTAGACCCAAAATTTTAGGCGCCAGCGGGAATTTCCAGGCGCCAGTGGCGTCGATTTAGCATAAAAAAACGAAAAACCTAGTGCACAGGTCTGGGAGCGGGAGGGGGTTCCAAAATTTCGAGGCTGGGGGAACGGAACACACCCTTCCCACGCTCACTTTCTCACCTATACTGTTGAGCACATCCCTATTGCTTATTACTATTATTATTACTATTATTATTATTATATATTTCCATTTTTTTAGGAATCTTGTCAGCATCTTCGGCACTACAACAGGAACCTACGGAAAGACGCCGTGGCCAGGTTAAAAGCGGATCTCCTCCGGGTGGATCCGGAAGACCTTCCCCACTTCCTTCCGACCCTGCTGCCAGCCTTGGGTCCGTTGATTTCTGACGAGGAGGCGGAAATACGGGCAATTTTTACGAACACGCCTTTAAATCCTAAATTTACATAATAAAAGCTCATGAACAATTTGAAAAAAATGGACAGTAAACTCAGTTTTCTTTAATGAAAGCTTGAAATGAAGCTTAAGTTTATCATGATAAATTTTTATTTAATGCCAATAGCGTGTTCTTGAATATTGCCAAAGTACAGACGCTGATTGGGCAGATTTTCGCCTTCCTTTTTTCCAACATCCCCCGCGCTGAGACGATGGTACCGCATTTTAAGCTGCTGATGGCTCACACGGCCTGCGCTCTGACCAACCTCTCAACTGGAGTGAAGAATTTCGCGTTGAAACTGATGGAAATGACTTTGAAAAGGTAAATTTATTTATAGTGGCATTTTCGGTGATATTGCAAGTTATCATGGGCGTAGCCAAAGAGGGGATCTATCTAGGGGGTCTAGACCATACACGGGCAAGTTGGTCCGGAGTGGGGAGGGTTAAACCCCGAATTAGAGGAGGGGGGTTAAAATCCGAGAAACGCAAAATACCCATATCGTTTTTTTTCTGGAGTGCATTTTACCCATATCGTTTTTCGATTTTGAAGGAAAAATAAGTAAAAAACGCTAATTTTAATTCTAATTTAATTTTAATTTTCTTGATTTTCCAAGAAAATTAAGAACACAAGACAACCAGACCTGTGCACGGTCTGAAAATGCCCCCCCCCGTTTTATTGGAGGATTTGCCCCCCCCGTTTTATTGCCCCCCCCCCCCGCCAAAAAATGAAAAAGTACCCTAAAATATGACGCCATTTTTGACCTATGATGACGCCATCATCGCGAATTTTTTGCAGTTTTTAGCCTATTTCAATGTATTTTAAGCCATTTTAGACCTATTTTTACCTTATTTTCGCTTTTTTGTCCCTTTTTTCCCTTTTCTCTTCTTTTTTTTCTTTTTTTTCTCTTTTTTTTTCTTTCCCCGTGCTTGCCCCCCCGTTTTATTGTCCCCCCCCCGTTTCAAAAAAGTTGCCCCCCCCGAGCCCCCCCATTTCGGAATTGCCCCCCCCCCCGTTTTAACCCCGGGGGGGGCAGTGCACATGTCTGGACAACACAACACAATAAATTCATACAAATCAAGAATAAACTCTCTTATTAAAAATGAATGTCGAAAATGCAACCAGAAACCTCATAATGTCCACCATCTTTTCAACTGCACCAAAAATCCTACCACATTAAAAGTAAAAGACCTATGGCTTCAACCATAGGTGGGCAGCCTCTCGGATTTGGGGGTATAAGGGGAGGGGTCAAATTTTAGAAGGGGTGTCGGCAAGACCCAAATTTTGAGGGGAGGGGGTGTACCCAATATTTCCGCGCTGCCTTAAAATGGGCTTAAAACGCGTAAAAATGTAAAACAAGCTTATATATGCTTTAAAACCGTGTTAAATAAAATAAGACCTTATTGCAACTTATAAATTTTATTTTTTAATTCTTTTAATAATAATGTGTTTATATATTCTTATAATTAGATAAGAAATCATAGTTTTTTTAATAATTACATAATAATAGAATAGTAATATTATTGTCTTTATTATAAAGTCAAGTATCACAAACTTTTTATTCCATAATCTTATATTTAATTAAAGATTATATACATACATGAGCGTAGCCAAGGAGATCTAGACTAGACCCCCCTTTTGGATCGGCAAAAGGAGAAACTTGGGGTTAGACCCCCCTTCTGGGTCGCCAAGGATAAAAATTTGGTGGGTCTAGAACGACCATTTTTAAAAATTTTTCTCACGCTTTGCTCAGTGCTCCATTAATTACAGGGACGTAGCCAGAGTTTCATTTTGGGGGAGGGGGCGGATTGTAGTACAAAAAAAATTTCGGGGGGGGGGGCGGAGCCCCCCCTTAATTTTTGAAAACGTTAAAAACCAGGGATAAACGTAGATAAAGCTGTATAATACACTGTTTTTGGCCTAATAACCTATTATCTAATGTTTTTAGCGGTAAAAACATGTTTTCTTGAATATACAATCCTACACCACCGCCGTTTTGTGATCTATCTTTTCTAAAAAATTTGTAGCCCGGAATATTAAAAACGTTGTTATTTATTGAAGGGTGTATTTTTGTTTCTTGAAATGCTAACACTCCAATATTAAAGGATGCAACGAGCCCTTTTACTTCATTTAACTTACCAATTAATGAATTAATGTTTGCGGAAAAAAATTTTAAACCTGGCGAAATAGAAGCGTTACTAGGCTCATCTTGTTCACTGGTATTTGCGTGGTTGCTTAAAGTTAAGGAAAAATTATTAAAAGGCCATGATGAAATAGTACTTGTACTAATATCCGAATTTAAATGCGGATTACCTGCTACAGTTGGCACTCTTTGAACGGGAGACTGCAGGGAATCATTAGAGTCCAAATGTGGTATATCTTGTTTATTTTTTCTTAAAGGCGTAGATGTGTACTTAAAAGATTGTTCTTCATTTGTCAAAACGCTGATACTACTACTGTTATTAAAAAACAACTTACTTGAGAACGATTTTGATTCTTTATATTCTTCAAAAAAATACCTAAAAGGCATAAATTCAAACCACAAACAATCCCAACAGGTCCATGTTTGTTTGCCTTTGCGAATCGCGTTTTTTTCCGTAAAGCAAAGAGGGAGATGACGCGGATGTACTAACCGATTACAGCTGAAACATTGAATTGGGTTTTGCTTAGGAATAACATCAACTGAACAAAAAATGCACTTACTTGCTTGGAGGTTATTTCTCTCGACTGATGCAATAGGGCCTGGATTACATTCTATGTCACATGAACAAAGTATTAACCAAAAAAGGAAAAATCTTTTCAGTGGTTTGTAAGATTTGTTATTCTTTAGTGCACCAAGTGATAACTGCGATGCAATTATAACGGAAAATTTGTTATTTGGAAAAACTTTTAAACTTACATTATATTCGCCTTCGTTGAACCTATAAAAAAAGATTGTAACAACTATTAAACTGCAGCAAAAATACTTACCTGATGTTATTTTGAACATTACTGCTAACATTATTGTACTAACTTTGAAATAACATTAGCATCAGGCAACATAAATAACGAGATATATGTATGTATACTATAGAAAGTGACCGCTGAGCGAAGCGAAGCGGAACAAATTTTTGGTTTTTGGGGGTCCATTGGGGTACTAAAATTATTTTAAAGTTTGGCGCCGAGCGATTAGCGAGGCGCTAGAAAATTTTGAATTTTTAGCCTTTGAAAACCCCCAAATTTTACTATCTGGCGACCATTTCGGGGGTGGGGCGGCCGCCCCCCCCGCCCAACCACTATCCTTATTTTTCCTCCTGTCAGACCGTTTCGGGGGGGGGGGGGCCCCCCCGCACCTCCCTCCCCCGGCTACGTCCCTGCCATCATCGCGAATTTTTTGCAGTTTTTAGCCTATTTCAAGCTATTTTAAGCCATTTTAGACCTATTTTTACCTTATTTTCGCTTTTTTTTGCCCCTTTTTTCCCTTTTCCGTTCTTTTTTTTCTCTTTCCCCCTTTTTTTCTCTTTTATTTCTTTCTCCCCCGCTTGCCTATCCCGTTTTATTGCCCCCTCCCACCCCCATCAGCAAATCGGTGAGACTGCTGATTTAATCAAAGAACATGACCGATTCCAGCCCGAAATGGATTTGTTGATAAACTTGGTCTGGAATTCGACGCCATTGCCTTGCCGGCTCACCAGCAGAAACTTCGAAAAGGGAGAAGGAGGGTTCGCCGCCTGGCTTTAAAAAAAAAGTCGGTTCCTCCAGCCCTTCCTCCGCCTCCACTAATTCTAGCAGCGGGATCGGCTCCTACGCGGAGCAGCCTGGCTCATTCACCCAGCAAAACGCGGTCTCACTCGCCCAGCAGGAATATCCCAGTCCAACTCAACGGGAGCTGCAGGACTCCAATTTGCGTTACGAGCTTCTGGGCTCGGGCCTGCTGGAGAGAAGAGACCAGCTAAACTCGGCCCTGGACCGATTGGAGTTGTACGAATGCAACCGGAACGGTCTGGCTGAGTGGGTGGAAAAGAGTCGGCGGTGGTTGGGCACCCTGCCGCTGCCGTTGAGTAAAGACGAAGCGGCTGCCATACTTCTGGAATTGGACAAGCTGGCGGAACAGACCAAGCAGCGCCGCAAAGCCTACGACGCGGTGCGAGAAGAGGCCCACGAATGACGCGTCTGAAGGCAGCCGAGGCCGTCCGAGGCCTGGAGGAGCTGAAGGCGGCACAAAACCAGGCTGGACGGGGACTGGGAAGGCCCTGCAGGACGAATTGAAGGCGGCCCAGGCGAGATTGCTGGACGCCAAGGACTTCCAAACCGGCCACGGACAAATGCAGAAGTGGATCGGGGCCAAGCAGAATATGCTGGCGGTGTTGGGGCCGGTCTGCGGAGATCCGCATATGGTGCAGAATCAGTTGCAGCAAGTTCAGGTAAGAGTTGGGATGGGATTTGGGTGGGCCGTGGGAATTAGGGAGGATTACCGGAGAGTTGATTTTTCAGCAATGAGATTGGGAGAATTTTAGAAAAAATTACTTTAAAATTTGAGTTTTAGAGTAGGCCTTGGATTGGGAAAGGTATTAGTAGTAATATAAAAATTGTCGTTGAATGGACTTATAAATTAGATTATTTTGCGTAATTTGGAAAATGCATCAGTAGAATATAAGTTTGACAAATTTCTAGGTGATGAAAGAAGAATGCGAAAGTCATAAGCCTAATTTGCTCCAGCTGAATCAAAGTGCTCATTCCTTACTTAACGGTCTTTCAGATAAAAGCGAAGAGGAACCTCTTTTAAAACAACAGGTTGATTTTAATTTTTCTTTTATTCATTTCAATTTTTTTCACTCATTACTGTTAATATTCATTGCTGCTAAAACTAAACTGAATGTTAAGTTAAATAAAAATGCATTGTGATTGTCATTCGCATTTACAGTAACAGTACTATAACGGTAAGTTTAAAAGAGCAAGTTAGTTCAATCTCGGGGTGTATCCACCCGTCCCTCACTCAAAGTTTTGTCCCGCTTCTGGTCCTTTTTAGCGTTTTTTTTTTCATGTCAATTTGCAAAATTCTAAAGAGATTTTGAGGTTTACCAATCATATCCTGTCTTACTTTAGCTGTGGTGTGTGTGTTATTTTGTAACGAAATATAACTTTAGTATAAGCGGTTTTGCACTCTGCTTCCAAATTTTGGATAGAAATCCCGAATCAGCAATTGTCACATCTTTTTTTTAGTATTACTCCCAAACGCCCTAAACGAAGACTTGACCATGTTACTTCAATGGTCATATAAAAACCATTTAAAATTTTAAGATTGAGTCAATTTGAATCTTGCTCTGTTTTTAACATTGTTTGTTTTAATATCTTATATTTGCTAAAGGTGGAAGATATGGAAAAGAAATGGGAAGGACTAGTGTTCAAGCTGGATGAACGGGAAAAGAATCTCTTTATTGCAACAGATCTTAGCGAACAATTGCTCAAACACCAAGAAGCCATAAAGTATAATAATAATAATAATTACACTTTTTTGTTTTGTGAATTAAAAGTTTATGCAAAAATCCATGGTCTAAAAACATTTAAGTGATCAAATTTTGCGAATAAAAAGGTTAATGTGGACGAAAGTTTTATCAGTGTCGTCAGAATGGATTTAAATCTATACAATAAAAGTTTTGGTATTTATTGGTCTTGTCAATGGCGTTATATTATATAGGTACTATTAATGTTATTATTGTTTTTACTTTCATTACTGACATTTAAGGACAGATAACATAATTCAATTAATTTGAAACTTTTAAAATGTGGTTATTTTACAGGGAATGGTTGGAGCCGCTTAACCTGGAGGTTGAACAACTGGCCAGACGGGTTCCGAGTGCTCACGAAATGGACCAACATTTGGCTATGATCGAATCCATTGGGTCACAAGTAATTATACTATTTTTTTTATTTTAGTAAATAAACGGGAGATAAGTAACTACAGCCTGTCGTTTCGCACAATAGCAGTTTGCAAAATTTATTATTTTAGCTAGAATCTCGAGCTAACGATATGGAAGGGATGGCGACGATTTGCGAACAGCTGAGCGAAATCAGCGGTGATCCTAAAGTGAGAGCGGACATTTTCACAAAACTCCAAGCCATCAAACAGCCCCACGAAGAGCTGAAACATAAAATACGTGAGTTTCTGTTTTCATTGTACAACGTGAAACTTTGTTAACCGCGACCTCGTGTTGTTAAAATCCTTTAGACGAAAACCTCGGAATGGGTGAACACTGCATGCAGTGAACACTCTAGCGGTAAAGGTTGCCAACGTCGTTATTAATGTTGGACAAAGAGTCTCAACTATAGTGGTGAAATTTTTTCGCCCCTCCTTGCTTGTCTTAGCGCCTGCCCTTTGCATAATCTGCGTAGGGAAGATAAGTTTCAGGTAATGCAACAGCAAGAACAACCATACATGAGTATGGACCGGCAAGCTAGTGGGATTGCTACCCCGGGTAAATGGCCCTTTGAAAGTTAGGAGGGGGGTCCAAGACCAGGGAGAGGGTCCGTACCTCCCTAGCTTTTTAGGGGGGGTCAACCCGGGGTAGACCAGTTTGAAATCCAGAGGGGATTCAGAGGGGGTCCGGTTTCCAAACAAAATCACATTAAATCATTTATTTAAGTTTTTTAGCACTAAAATAGAGATTTATATACTAAAAAAGGCTATTTATGTATAAAAAAGAGTACAAAAGTATTGTTTTTTACTTTAAAACCGTGTTTGTGACAGTAAATTTTGATCTAAATTCATACCAAAAATTTGCCTCGGAAGGAGGAGAGGGGATCAATTTAGAATTCCAAAGAGAGTAGTGTGTCAAAATTTAAAAATTTTGGGGGGAGGGGGCCCCCTAGATTTTTTTCTAGGGGGGTGGGGTTTGAAATTTCGAGGCTTGGGGGTGGACCCCACCCTACCCCCCTATGCTTATGTATGACAACAACCTAGTGTTGTTAAACATAAAATACGGGAGTTTTTGTTTTCATTGTACTACATGAAACTAAGTTTACCGTGACCTTGTGTTGTTTGAGAGGCGCTTCTATTGGTTATCGGGGCGTACGATGCGAATTATGACTATTTTTACATATAACGCAGAATATGCTTGACCATGAAATTGGTATCAGAAGATTATACTCCCTAAACAGAAATAATAGTTTTTAAGTTGTTACTTCATTGTTTTTGAAAAAAGGAGGCGATAAAGTACTTCATGGTTTTTTGAAGCAAGTTTATAATTTTACGGACGTACAAAAATATTAACGGCTTCTTACTAAAGCTTTTTTACTAATAAAAAAGCTATATTTACTATTATTTTGTATTTTTATACTTCCGTATAAGTATAAACTCACTACAAAAAACAATGAACTACTTTACCGCCTCCTTTTTTTAAAAACAATGAACTAATAACTTAAAAACTATTATTTCTGTTTAGAGAGAGTTGTTCTATTTTCACTTGATAACAGCGTTATACAACATAAACTTGAGCAACATAACATTAATTAAATGTCTATTCATTCGTTCACCCTTTCCGTTAATAAAATGTTTTTGGACTGAAGAGAATATAAATAATTTTGTTCTTGGGCACTTTACAAAAATTTGCATAAATATGTCTTTGTGATAAAAACCGGTTGGAAAATGACATCAATAAATAAACACGCGGTCCCCTTACTGTAGTGTGATTTGTGGTTGTTTTGTTTTGCGATATTGATTACTTACTGCCTTTACAAAGTGCCATATTAAAAAAGTGATATTATAAAAAGTGCCAATTTAAAATTTTTTTTTTGGAATTCATTAAAATGCTTAATTTTTGGAAATACTTATGAAAGAGAAACTGAACGCGAATGCGTGTAATTTCTATGTAAATATTCTGAGTATTTTGATTTTGCTTTTGCTGACGATGTTTCGCCGCCGTTTTTCTAAAATATTAAACTAAACCGATGCTTTGCCCACTGAGAGGGTCTGGTGTTCAAGATTAGCGCGAACTTGCCCGGGTCAGTTTTTGTGATTTAATTTTTTGGTGTCAATTTGGAGATAAATGGTGAACAATATTAATGCGAAAAGTTTGCAGAAAATTATTAAAAATCAATAATGTGGTCGTGCAGATAATGTGAATTAAGGTAGAATATATAGGGAGAATGCAGTTGATTTATACAAGTTTTACACGTGGTTTGTCGCTTAAAAGTCTGAACCCTTATCAAGGCTGTATGCATTTCTCAGGATGAAATAAATTAGTTTTTAATATTATTGTATTTATATAAAGTTGCCTTTTAACTTTATTATGGTTGAATTACGTCGAAAATTAGTATGCAAACATGAATGGACCAATTAAATTTGTGCGGTTATGACTGTTTTTAAGAAAACAAATCTAAGAACGCAGATTTTTTTTAATTCTAACTTTTTACAAAATTTCAAGAATTAACCTACTTTAGCTCTTAAAAAATTTACATTTGGGTTTCGAATTTATAAATTTGATAAATAATTATTAGAATACGGGTTTTGGTCATTCTGACGTCGCATTAAACCGCTTTTGTTAAAATTTTTTAATAGTTTTGTTTTTAAATAGTCGATTCAATATTCCGATTATCGAGGTCAGCTAGATTTCATTTGCCTATTGTTCTCTTTTTTTAATTTGTTGTTGGATATTTTCTTTAAAAAAAAGCGTGGAATCGTCGTACCAGCTGTACATGAATGAATAAATAAAAATTATGTTAAATTGTTTTTTTAGATTGGAGTATGCTTTAAGTTTATGATAACACAAGGAATTATAAGTAAAGGAAATTGGTTGTTTTTTATGTTGTAGACAAAGACAAATATGCTACGATTATGCGACAAAGACAAATATTTAGAATTTAAAAAAGATGCTAAATGCTGCCAAGCATGATGCAGGTGGAGGAAAAAAAGTTAATAATTTTCAAGCAAACTTGATTATAGATTAATGTTATTACAAATTTTCATATGTGTTGTGGATATAAATAAATGAGTAATATCATATTCATGAATCTCTGCAAGATGCGGCCAAAGGTCTGCAGGCGAAGGGGGCGGAGTTTGGTCAGCAATTAGCCAACCTCCTTGATTGGCTCGATTCCCAAAAACAGACGATGGAGAGGTCTCCGGCCTCTTTCCGCTATACCAGAAAAACTTAGGCAGCAGGCCCAGGAATTCGACGTCAGTTTTGCTTTCTTTATTTGTGTATTTATTTTTGTTTATTTCATAAAGCTAGAGCGTTCAGCATTTAAACATTTAATTACACTATTGTGACGGTTTAAGACGATCAATTAAATAGTTTATGGAAATAATTTCAGCCGATCTACAGTGGTATTCAGAAATCAGCAAAGCGGAGGTGAGCCTCGTCCGGCAGAAAGCAGAGGAGGTGCTAAAGAAGGACCCCGGAAATATCCTGGTCGAGCCAAAATTGGAACAACTGGAGGCTCACTGCAAGCCGGTCCTCTTCGGGGCAAAAAGACAGGAGGTAATACGACAACTTTCGTATGTTGATGTTTCGGATGTACAACGCATAATAAATACAAGTGATAACAAGAAAGTGGACCGGCGATAATTAAGTATATTGTGTCTACTGAGGTTTGAAATTAGATTCAAGTCTATTTTCGCCTTTTGTTTGTTTCGGATTTTTTAGTTTAAAAACTGGTCTCATTTTTCTTTTTATCGCTGACTGTAAGGCCTATGGTCGGATTATAGACATATTTATGAAATGTAAAAAGATTTGGAAAGTTGAAAGGTAGGGTAGAGATAATTATAAGTTACTCGAAGGGGACTTGCATGAGAGATAAGTCTTTTTTTACAGACCAAACTAGGATTTATATTTTTAAGCCGACAAAAATGTTCACTCATTTTTGATTTTTTTGCGGATACTTTCTTTTGTATGTGCAATGCCGAAGAGATTTTATGCTGTTTTTGTACAAAGGCAGAATCAGTGCTTAATTCAAACCGGTTTAACTAAATTCTTCCGCCTGAATGGAAAACTAAAGAAAGTAGTTTTTTTTAAATGACTTTTAAAACCTCCGATCTAAACGCGTGCGGCCAGTTTTTACCTTGTGCGTATCTCCTTAGTGGCCGTACTGGAGTATCTATATTTAGGATTGAATATCATGTTTGTGGAATGTTTATATTTATAGAGAGCGGTTGCAACGAGCTTTGGACGTGTGCGGTCAATTCGAACGAGAATGCAAACTGGTCGGATCGTCACTTGGACTCCGACAAGAAAAAGCTGGAGTCCTTGCCGCCGCCTCCCGCCCCCGCAGAGCTCGGAGGAGTGCCGCGGGGCGGCTCCGCGCCCTGGAGGAGCTGCGCGGTAATTTGAGCACCCAGAACGCCACCTACCTCAACGCGACCGCACTCGGAGAGGAACTGGTAGAGTTGTCCTTAGAGCTGACGCGGAGAAGATAACGGATGCGTTGGACGAACAGCACGATCGGGGTGGGGGAAGGGGTGGGAGTCGATTAGTGGTTTAATAAACGATTTAAGTAACTAACTGCCAGCGAAAGACGCTGTATTCATTAATTGGAGTTATTCTTTATTACAATTAGAATTTTTAACAATCATCTGAAAACATCACCATTAAATTAGAAGACAGTCATGGTCAATTTAAACACAGTTTTTCTAACAACTTAAGCAAAAATCCTAAACCTAAGTAAGACCACCTCAAGTAAATTATTCTTCTTAACTTGAAAAAAAGAAATAGAACAAAAGGAATTTTTAATACGTTTATTGATGTTGAATATTATTTTCTTACAGGTGCAAGACGGACTGCGGCGGCTCCAGCGCTCCGCGGACCGCCAGACCCAGCACTGGACGGAGCTGAGCCAACGCTGGCCAACTTGGACAGCAGTCTAACCCACGCGGAAGAACGGATGCAAAATACATTAACACAATCCAGATAGATCGGAAGACTACCGGGCACTGGTCAACGATTTGGAAGAGGAAGCCAGGTGGGGAGAAAGGTGGGTATATTTGGTTTAGTTG
>JASAMX010018633.1:0-11373 GCA_030248175.1 Microlaimidae sp. YZB2_3 | reverse complement strand
GTGAAACTTTTGATTTGTAAAACAGTTGTTTTTGTGATAATGGCCGGAAAACCGGGGCGAAATATTACTTTTCGGTGACATAATAAATACAGTTTCTACAGTCAACGAGACAACCGCGCCGCGGCGACGCGTTTCCACAAAAAAATTTTTTTTTTAAATTTTGGAGGAGCATATACACTCCCCCGGGGGGGTTTATATGCTCCCCTGGGGGGGTCTATATACTCCCCCGGGGGGGTCTATATACTCCCCCGGGGGGGGTCAACAGCCCCCGGGGGGGGTCTCATGCTCCCCCCCGGGGAGTATATAGACCCCCCCGGGGGAGATATAGACCCCCCGGGGGAGCATATAGACCCCCCGGGGGAGCATATAGACCCCCCCGGGGGGATACATTAGACCCCCGGGGGGGAGTATATAGACCCCCCCGGGGGGGTTTATTTATGGCAAACCGATGCACGGATGGGTGCGATTTTTTGTATTGAGTGGTACATTCTTCTTTTATATATTCTTGCTTGTATTTATTACAAATATGCATAAAATTGATAAAGTATTAATTTATGCCATGCAGAAAAAGAGTTTAATAAAATTTCTCAAGAAAAAAACCTAAAAATTTAAACATTATCAAGAGTTTTAAACAACGTGCTAGCATAGCACCTAGGCAGTACGCGTTTAGTGGACCGGCCCAGTAGGCTATCAGTACCTATAGGAACCAAAACTGAGTTTTGGAAAAAAATAGTATGATGAAAAATGTTTTCCTCAAATAAAATCATTCAGATGTAATATAAAATATCTTGTAATATAAAAATAGTAGTAATTGTTATATAGTTATATTCATCTAAATGATTTATTTGAAACATTGGTTGAATTTATGCACCATTTTTTAATTGAATAAATAACAGCGCAATCAAAACAAGGTTCCTCTATAGTTCCAACTTTAAAGTACTAGAAAAACTATAACTTAGGTAACGCAACTATACCAAGAAATGAGCATATGCTTTTTTCCTGTAAGCCAAGTGGTTGCCATAGAGTTCGTTAAAATTTCCACCCCCATTGAGGAAACTGACAGAATGGCCAGTAAAATTCATTTTTTCAAGTTCTGAACACGGATATTCGCAGAATCCGTTTAGTGTCAGGTTTAGAAGTTCTAAAAAAGCGTTATTTTGTTTTAATTTTTTTATTTGAAAACAAATTCTGGGGTCGCATTCTGACGCGCGGTTAAAAGTTATCCCGGGATAACTTTTTTTAAGGATATGAGTGAAAAATTAATTTTATTCAGGTTAAAGTCGGGTGAATTTTTTTCTATTGTTTTAAGAATAAGAATTTATCTTACTTAAAAGGTGGATAAATATTTTCTCCCGTAGGATTAATTTAATAAAAAATGAAATACGCGCATCGACTATTTTTTTTTATTTTGCGCGAGGTGGTTTTGCTGCGCGAGAAAAAAAATTTTAAAAAAAATTCATTGCAATCATTTTCTGTCGCATATCCAGCAGTTTTATTTATTTACAATATATATTTATTTTTTTTTATTGGAATGGATTTATTGGAGAAAAAATAAGTGTTTCTTCAGAATGCGACCCATGGATTTTAAACTAAATAAAGGAAGTACGTAAATAACTATTTAAAAAAGAAATTTATATGTGTTGGCTTTTTATTTTACTGTCGTTTTAAAAAATATAATGCCTAGTTTTTTGTTACTTAATGTTTTTTTTAGTCATATTGTATTTTATGTATTTAATTATTATAATTCGCATAATGTAAGATCACCTGATTTAAAATACAATGGGTAGATATTCTTTTGATATTTTGTTTTGTTACTCTGTTTACCGTCATGTTTAATTCAACACTAATAAAATAAATAAAAATATTTGCATTAAAAAGTTCATAACTGAGTTAATTTTTTTTACAAAACAAACAACCATTTTTTCTAAATAATATTTTTATGTTTAATTTAATTCTTAATTGATGACACATAATCCAGTGAAATTTGTATTTAACATTTAATTTTTAAGCACATGATACAACCATACATGGGCAAGTTGGTCCGGAGTGGGGGAGTTAAACTCCAAATTAGGGGGGGGGGGTTAAAATCCGAGAAACGCAAAATACCCATATCGTTTTTTTTCTGGAGTGCATTTTACCCATATTGTTTTTCGATTTTGAAGGAAAAATAGGTTAAAAACACTAATTTTAGGTCAAAAAGCCCTTTTTATTGCATTTTTGAGCTTTTTATTGCTTAAAACGTTCATTTTGACCTCAAAACTTAAGTTTGGAGGCAGTTAGAAGTCATTTTAAAGACATTTTTTTTCTTCATTTTTCCAAAATTGGGGAGGGGTTAACTTTTTCTCCCCCCCCCCACTTCTGAGTGGGTGGGGGGTTAAACCCCACTTCTCAGAATTTGGGGGGTTAACCCCCCCAACCCCCCCCGTGCCCATGTATGGATACAACTATGTTAATGTTTCTGTTACTATTTTCAATTTAAACCTTTTTTTCTCTTACGTACCCAAAATTTAGTATGAAAACTCTTTATGTCCAAAAAGTTTATCAAGATTTTACTGTTAGAACATTTTTATTATTAAAAAAGCAAAATTTTAATGTCTTTTTTCTTACAAAATAAAAAGAAAATGAGTAACTTTTTAAACTTTCAAATTTTAATATAAAAATAATAGTTTAGTCAAATCAAGTTTTAAAATTAGCTTAATTTATGTTTAGTTTGGGGGTTTAAATATTTAATTTTAATTTAAATGTTTAATTTTTACCTTAACCACAGTTGTTATTTTATTTCTATTTATATCACTAAATATTCCATTAATTATGGAAAAATAAAATGCATTTGAGGCTTAATTTGCAATAGTATACTCAGTTTTAGGATTATTTCACTGATTATTTTTTATAATTTATAAAGTTAAATGTAATTTATAATAGATCTTGCTCCTAAAACAAGATATAAACTATAAACTCCTATAAACTCATGTACTTAATCAAACGTTTAATATTATTTATTTCTGTACTATATATTATTGAAAAAAAATAAAGGATTGAGTTGTCGATTTTCCAGATAAATTGCTCTGAAATCTTCCTTGATTATTATAATTCAACTTAAATAAGCACTTTCACGAATCAAACACGTATTATTCCCCCAGAAAAAGTACTGCTTTAGTAATTGATGGATTGGGCTGAAGAAATCCTTTGTACAAAAAAGTCCAAACATCAAATTTGAAGCATATAAATTTTGTAATAAAGAATATTAGACCGTTCTGGGCGATATAAGACGACTATATAGCCCAGAACGGACACCTCCTTTAATACAAAAGTTATCTATTTCAATTCAATATTTGGGTTTCTTGGTACCAAGAATACGCCCTTTCTAGCATTAATAATAAATAAATACATAGTGAAGGCTGGTTCCCTGATTACAGGGACCCTAGCGTTCAAGCTTGCATTGGGCTAATTACACATTACTCTGGAACACCTAAATATGGTTTTCCTCAAATCGCTTTGATTCTTTTCTGAATCGTTTAAAATGTGAAACAGACGCCCCTTCAACTATTTTTTGTATCCAATAGGTCAGTGCCAAAGATTTTAAACTTTGTTGCTGACAGTGCATAACACTGTTCAAGAAAGTGAGTAGCAGTCTCTTCCTCCTCTTGGCAAAGTTCGCAGTGCCAATCATTGGCTATACTAAAATCTATAATTTTTCTTAATTTAGCTTTAAGGGGACTATGTCTAGTTAGAAGTTCAATTACAAGACGTCATTCTTTTCTTAAGAGACCAAGCAGCTGCCTGGCTCTAAAATTTTTTGGCTCATTGATATATTTATTTGGTTTTGTTTCCTATTCGGTTCTGATAATTGTTTTTATGAAAAAGGGACTGACTGTCCAATATAAACGCTATCGCATTTATTGCATTTTACATTGTAAATAAAGTTTTTCCAGAATTAAAACAAACACAAAATCTTCATATATACCCGGAGTCACCCCAAAAACTCACAAAATTTAAAACAAATTTTAAATAGAAGTGGTATTTTATATAAATACAAAAGCGACCATGTTTGATAACCTGCGAAAATTTTATGATTGCATGAACTTACTTATCATTTCAAAAGCTCCAGCAGCAATAAAACTGTCACCCAAATTATTGTGATTTTCAAGTCCAATAAGCAATGCCTCTTTTCGTAAGCTCAGAACTTTTTTCAGTGCTTGCAGTAAAATTTTTTTCTGGTATCTATTGGATTCTTCAAAATACTTTAGTTTTCGGGCAGTAATTACTTCACTGAGCCATGGATGGTGTGTTAAATTTAGATCATGGGAATAAAGTGGATCGCAATTTTCAGGCTGTACAACTGGAAGAAAGTCCATGGAGATTGTAACTGATCCATTGATTATTTTATCATTAATGACACGCGGAGTTTTAATCTTATAAATCCGTTCCGGACCTTTTAGTAAAAATGTCACGCTTAGTAGAGAAAGTAGGCAGATTATGCAATAAATGACTTGTGTTTTAAAAGTAACTCTTCCTTTATGTTCATTGGCATTTTGTCCATATACCATGTAAAGTGCAATAGTTATGAAAAGTAAAATACTGGTGAAGAGATAACTCAAATTGAAATACCTTTCTGTAATGCAAATAAATACCATTAAAACCAAAACACGTTTAAACAGGTTGAAAACGGCATGTAAAGCCACAGGAATTTTCGGTAATACTCCCAAAAGCGAAATAAGTATGTAAAAGGCGTATGTTACAGAAGAAACAAAGGCATACTTAATTTCAATTGGTTGAAAAAAATCTAAGTTCAGTAATAGTTCCAGGTTTGTACAATAAAAATATGCTACCATTGTTGCAAATAAACTAAGAACGGTGGCCCAAACAACAGAAAAAAAAGTTAACATGTCATTTAAATTTTTAGGTAGCTTACTGTGTTTGATCAGAACATTTCTGCAAGCAAAAAATATGGAAGATAAAACTGCCGGATTGAACACCTAAAATCAAACTTTGAGGCTCAATAATTAAATTTGTTTTTTTTACCTCTAATAAAAATAAAAGTTGTTCATGAGTTATATTTATTGTGTATTTAATCTGGTAAGAAAGTAATTGAATTTAAAAATCGCACGTAAAAAATATTTTGGTTACAGTGTTGTATAGTTTGCATGAGCATGGGTTGCGCCCAGCTAATTGAACGTTCAGTAGTACATCTAGTATTTTCTCGCGCGGTTATTCATCCAAAATATTAAGCCGATTTAACAATTCCAGTGGTGGTATTCTGACGGATTGGAATGGATTTATCGTGGTGAATAGGAGTGTTGCGTCAGAATGCGACCCCTGGGGCCTATTTCATAAAGACGTTGGTAAATTTTCATTTTACAAATCTCCGCCTATGTATTTTTTGTAAATTTCATGATAGAGGATATACGACACAGCAAATATTGATCGGTCAGCGAAGATGAAATGACGTGGGTACAATCAATCAGCGCAGAGCATGCATTCTCGCGATGCCCCCCCTTGATTACAAGTCAAAAAACCTTTATACAAAAAATAGGCAGAGATTTTTAAAATGAGAACTTACAAAAGTTTTTTTAAAACAGGCCCCTGATTTTAATCTCACCCAAGTAAGATTCAAGAGAAGGAAAACAAAACCGTTAATTGTCCATATTTACAATATGATGTTTTACCATAACGCTACGCACTTCAAAAGAGTTCGCCTGCTGTTTAGAACAAAAACAAAACTATAGAAATATATTTTTTCATCTAAACAGAAATTTCTCAATTTTAAATCTATTTACACTAAATATTTATAAAAGTTTAAAACAATTTGACTGCATAATAAATAGGCTTATTATAGGGTTAATAAATTGGTCAATCAATAATTACAAACAATGTAGCTTGTTCTTTTAACTCATTAGATCATCACAATTATTTTTATTACTTTAATTTTTCTTATCATTATTATTGTTATTATTTATTATCATTATATATTATCATTAAGATATGTTATACTATATGATTATGTTATTAATTTATTACTTACTATTATTTGATGCAAACTCGTCCAAATCGGATTTTTATAACCTTTCACCGCTGTAGAGAGACGGAAACACTCAAATTTTTGCACAAAACTGTTTATTTGCTGCTATTTTTATTGTCCATTTGTAACATTCAGATGCAATTGTAGTATATTTTGTGTTTTTTCAAATATTATCCAACCTGTTGCTCAAAACCGTTTGTTATAACTTGAATTTCTAGATTAAATCCAAAGGTTGGGATCGACAAATGACTTTCGTATAAATTTGTATTTGAGCACACTTAAGGCCGGTTCACATTTAGGTGGGAATGCCACCGGTGGCAGTGCCACAGCTAGGTTTAAACTGTGGTGGCATTGCCACCGCTGGAGATCATTGCATTCGCGTGTAGAGCTATAGGAAAATGTCGGTAATTAGCTTTACTTTTTACTATTTTTCACTTCTTCCCAGCTGTTTTCCTGGTTGATTCTTTCCATGTATAGTTTTTTGCTTGTGTTAAAATTTCTGACGGGTCCGAACTTGATCAGAAGCTCATCTGAACCAATAGCCAAATTTTAAATCTTAAAGTATTCTCTACAAAGCTTAAGCTTTGTAGTTGCCATACATTTTTTAAATTTTTTAAAATTATTGTCTTTTTAGGGTTATACAGGTTGGTCGTATAGTTTTAAATTTTAATTAATTCTAGTCTAAGTGTAATTTTTCAAATTATATTTTTAATATATTTTATAGGTCAGATTGATATACATAACTTATATATGAGAAGATTGTGCTCAATGTATCATTAAAGCAAACTTTTTTTTTGTGCTTTTCAAACTTCTGTCCCAAAAGTTAATCAAGTCTTTTATGAAAATTTCTATTTTTTGCCTTTTCAGTTCAGTCTCTTCATATGTTTTTATCGGTTAAAAGAAAAGAATTAATAATATTTTTGATTAATTTTTTATTTTATATTATTAATTTTTAATTTCTTTAAAAAACTTTTTGCATACAATGAAACCTATTTAAAAAAGTAAAAATTTTGATCATTTATTTTTTTATATTAAGTTTTTATAAGAATTAATTTTGTCTTATTAGTTATAATCTACTCGTTTAAATAATTTTATAATTATCAAAAGTTAACTTTCGAAATGTTAAATTGTTCCTTTTCCGTATTTTAGTTCAGTGTTTACCTTTTCTGTAACTTTAGTTCAGTGTGTTACTTTGTTTAAAATTTTTTCTTTGCATTTTTTGTTATGCATGCGCATGTTTTTGTCATGTATGTTCCCTTGGAAGACGCGTATTCGCCTACTGACGAGCTCCTCCTGTTCGCCTCTTTAAAGGAGTTTATTAAAATATACGTCTAGGAGATTAAAAGAAGCGAAACGTATGTTTTAATTAAAATTATATTTTAGTTTAATTTTAGAGTAATTTCAGGTAAACCATTGATTTATTTAATAATTTATTTTTTTGGTTGGCTGTCTTCAGCGTATTTTTTGTTTTAAAAATTTTTTTATGTGTGTTAATTTGTGGTGTTTTCTGTTTTCCCCATAGTTTTTGTTACTAATTTTCTTATTAAAAGTTTTCTTTTTAATTAAACATAGGTAAATGATTTTGTTTTTAAACTGTTTAATTTCATCTCATCTTTCAAGATTAACAAAAAAATTCAAAATTTTTTTGGTAAGTTTTAAATGTAATTTTCTTTTTACCAAATTTGGCATTTTAATATCTGGCTAATAATTTTTGATATTCCGCTTTAAAATAAAATATCTTTCTTTTATTAACACAATCAACACTTCAAAAAACACGATTTTGCGGTCAATTTTATAAAGTCTTTATAAAAATGTTTACGTGTGCACTGTGTACTGTGTAAAATATAGTTAAGTGCAAATTACAAAAACAAAACTTTTTGTTTTAATTATTCTGCAAAAAAATTTTGTTCCGCCCCTATACAGTTCCAAACCTTCCACAAAAACCAATGATACAACGCACACTGTTGTACTAATTAAGACCAACGCAAATAAGGAGCTGTGTGGAAATTTCCCAAGAGCAAAAGTCTGGAGAAGCAGCACGTATATAGGTTCTAGTAGTTTGAACAAAATTGTTGAACTGGCTCGAAATCGGCTCAGGGACAAATTAGTCAGAAACTGAGCCCAAAATTGGCATGCACCGATCATAAAACTCCCAATGTAAAAAGACCTGTTGACTGCGCTAAAGACATGCAAGGACGACCAGAAAATTGCAACATTTTCTGAACATTTCAACACTTTAAATGCTCTAAGAATAGAGCAGAAAAAAGGCGATTTTTCCCCGGGCGTATGTTTAGACAGAAAAAAATGTGGACGAGTCTGAGATGGACATTATGTGAACTATAAGAAATTTGCATTTGGTTAACTTCACCGCGGTTAACTCTACATATCAACTAAGACATACCTGTGTGGTAATTATGTGTTTGTGTGTGTGTATGTTGTGTGATTGTGTGTGTGTGTGTGTGTGTGTGTGTGTGTGTGTGTGTGTGTGTGTGTGTGTGTGTGTGTGTGTGTGTGTGTGTGTGTGTGTGCGTGTGTGTGCGCGTGTGTGTGTGTGTGTGTGTGTGTGTGTGTGTGTGTGTGTGTGTGTGTGTGTGTGTGTGTGTGTGTGTGTGTGTGTGTGTGTGTGTGTGTGTGTGTGTGTGTGTGTGTGTGTGTGTGTATGAGTGTGTGTGTGTACTGATAAAATTTGAAAAAAATTAGAGACTGTAAATATTAAAAGAAAAGATGTGAAAAGCAAAATACCATGGTAGATTCAACCAAAATTTACTCAAATAATAAATTTAATTTACATTGATTTGTCTTTACCGCAATACAGAAGTTTCAAGATAATTTTGAGCAATTCCCTGTTTTTCTTTATTCTTACGAAAGCTGGTAAATTTTTCAACAAAAAAACATAGTAATAAAGTGCAGGAGTGCTGAAGCAAACTCAGCAACAACGAAGACGTCAACGCATTCTTAGGCAAAGTGAAAATGAACGTTTTCTTTGCGAAGTGCACAGAATTAATAGTAAAAAATACCCATGCCAAAAACCACAGTGTTATTTTTTTGACATTCATTTTTGTGTACACTCAAATAATATCTAAAAAAACAATAAACATATTTATATAATATATATTATAAAGTCAAAATTTATTTGATCAACGAACAAAAAAGAAGTTATGACTTGCGATCCGATTACGGCCGCACATATGACAGAAAAATGACATGGTTAATCTAAATTTTGGTTCAAAAGCTTGTATTTAAGCATTAAAAAAACCCAAGATTAAAACATACTTATAAATGATCTAAGTAAGTTAGATTTTACTTACTCATGTGTTAAATTGTTGGATTTAATAGCTACCTTATTACACCAGAGAAAATTCCCAAAAACACATTTCTTAATCATTTGTGATTACGTATTTATAATATGTCATGTTTTTTTAAAGTTTTCAGAGCAATAAAAAAATTAAAAAATAAATTAAGTAAAACCCCAAAAAGCCTTCCTTATTTTTTTTAAACTAGCAACTTTTTTTGATCCATACAAAATTGTTTTTGAAGTTTCTTTAGAACTTACAAACTTCCTTCCACATGGTTTAACTTACAAACTGATTTAGTTATACCAGTTTTTTAAAAAGGAAATCTTAGCGGACCGCAATATTACAGACGAATTCTCTAACTTCTCTTGTTTGTAAACTTATAAAATCCTGTATTTATGTATGCTTAAGTATTTATTAGATAACAACTTAATCAATAAAACTGAATTAGGGTGTCTTAGACTGAAATTCCCATGTTCTTAGCTACTTAAGCCCTTTTATAGATTGGAATAGAGATTTTGATAAAAATGAAATAATCAACATATTTTACTTTAAAATAAACATAATACAATGTATCGTTTGTTAATTTTGTGTCATTTTTGTATATCTTTAATAAATATGTCAAGTAAATGGGTACAATTTTTTTTTTTTTTTTTTTTTTTTTTTTTTAAATTTTTTATTTCATAATTTTTTGCTTTGCTTTTCATAGTATTATTTTAGTTTTGCCTATTATGTATCTATATAAAATTTAATTGTAGTTTTAGCCTAGCTTCCGCCTAATAAAAAACAATTTTTTGTTTATTTTTATATTTAAGTTGTCTATTTCAGGCGCTGCAACAAATTTTAAAAATATTTTAAGTATTTAATTTTGTTTTTGCATTGGGGCCTGTAAGAGGCCTCCCCCTCAGGGGTGGGGGTTACACCCCTACTTAAAATATGTTTAGCTTTAAAAACACTGCCCTCAGTCCCCCGCATAGTAAGAGCGTCACAATCTTGGGTCCTAATAGTGGTGTGTTTGGAACAGGCACCACTTTAAATAATCAATCTGTTCAAAGTTATAATAACACCGCGATGGTACGTGGTGGTGTTATTGACAAATCGAATCATAACACACTTATAAACTATAATTCTTATTTTCTTACCTTTAACACCAATATTCAACAGTTTGAGTTTACAAAAAATAGCAAATTTAACACAAATATATATAACAAAGCTAAATGCTTAACATGTTTTTACAATAATAACGAACATTTTTTAACCTTATATTGCACTAAATGTAAATTTATACCAAATATAAACAGTATTCATAATTGCGAGACCAAAAACTTAATTTATGCAATATCTTGCAAACGATGCGGGCTAAATTATATAGGAGAAAGCCAAAGGAGTTTACAACAACGTTTTAACGAACACAGAAGAGATGTTAAGAGTGATGTTAAAGACAGTTTTCTGGTTAAACATCTTAATAATAATTAACACCAGTTAACGACATGAATATATGTGTTCTAGAACCCTGTAAGGATTTAGGTTCAGGAAATAAGCAAAAATTTCTTACAACCCCAAGACTTTTGGATTAAAACGTTAAAACACAGCATTTCCTTTTGGTTTTAATGATAAAATTAATGGCTACGGTATTATTTCTTCTGAATAAAGATCCGCATAATTACAAAAACAATCTTATTTTTGTACAAAAATGCCTTCTTTTGTAGTAAAAAAATAAAAATAAAAGGAAACGGACTAACAAGAAGTTTAACTACAATATCGTAAACAAATTATTGAAATTTTAAATAAAACAAACCTCACGCCATTTGGTAATTTACCTAATAAAGGTGTTTTATCAGGCTTTAACTTCCCAAGTGGTTCTTATGCGGGGATTTTAATATAACCGAGATATTCTTGGAAAGCAAAATACCCCGAAATGCTGTATAATAACCTTTTGGCATTATATGGATTAGATAGCTCGTTAAACCAACTAGTTAAAGAGCCTACAAGACCATGAAAATACCCTTGGATTTTCTCCTGTTATTTCTAAAAACATCGAAATAATTCTAATCTATTTAT
>JASAMX010018631.1:0-21313 GCA_030248175.1 Microlaimidae sp. YZB2_3 | reverse complement strand
CTCCAGGAAGTTGGCATGTTTTTCTGGCATGTTTTTGCAGGTTTTTGCATGTTTTAGCAAAGTTATGTTCATTTAAAGATTTATACTTGAATTTAAGGCATAAAAACCTTATATTTAAAAAAACCACAACTATTTTCACTTATTTATGCATCAAACAATTTTACTTTTAGTTTAATTTGGTTTTAATTATATTATTATGCAGCTCGTATTTGCAGGTTTTTGCATGTTTTTAAAGTTTACATGTTTACACTAGAATTTGCAAAAAAAAAAAACAAATACAACAACAAAAATATAAAAGTATCTAACATTTTTAACAACAAATAATTTTAATTTAATTCTATATTATTTTAAATTAGAATATTTAAAAGCAAGTTTTTGATTTTTTTTAGCATAAAGTCCAGTCATGGAACACTATTTGTCCAGGCATGGAGTACTGTTGTTCCAGCATGTTTTCAAAAAACAGGAAAATGGCATGTCAAATGCCTTAGCTCGCCGACAATTAGACGCTCGATTTGTGACATTTTTATAAAAATCAATAAAACAAGTGTTCAGCGCCGCCGAACGGGCTTATTTGAAAACTCTTGCCAGATTTTTAATTAAATTCTATAAATAGCGACGTAATATAACTGTCTCTCTTTGTCTGTGTGTGTATGTTTGTGTATATATTGTATGTATATGTGTGTGTATGTGTTACCTAACCCTTTCTCTCCAACCCTTCTATTGTTTAAGTTTGTCTTGATCTTAATAGTTTTCTTTTTATTGACTTATTTGCTGGTACTAAACCTTACAGCAGGGTAACTGACTTGAATTGGTCAATCTTAATTTCGGCCACTGGCTGTTGTTTTTGTTATGGCCATATTTATGAAATGAACTGCATTTGGCTACATAGATGAAATTTAAATTTGTACCGCCATACGCGTTTTTTTTTTTTTTTTTTTTTTTTTTTTTTTTTTTTTTTTTTTTTTTTTTTTGTTTTTTTTTTTTTTTTTTTTTTTTTTTTTTTTTTTTTTTTTTTTTTTTTTTTTTTTTTTTTTTTTTTTTTTTTTTTTTTTTTTTTTTTTTTTTTTTTTTTTTTTTTTTCCTATCTTAAATTTAATATTAAAATGAAATTTTTAAATGAAAGTTGATTTGTATTATCTACTTTTAAATTTTGAAAGATTTAAAATAAAGTAAAATGGAGGGAACAGATTTTAGCCACTTACAGGATTTCAAAATACACTCATAAATAAACAAACTTTCAGATACATTAAAAAGATTTATGCCAAAAATTCTGTCACTATATCAGTATTATTCCAATTTACAGTTTATTCTTTGGATCACTGATATGAATTTTGTCTAATTAGATTCGTTGGTGATACCCTTCATATTATGTTATAATTGTCCACCATTGTTTTTTAAAAGAATTTAGTCAATGTTATAATTTTACTTTAAATTGTTTTTATTAATTTTTTTTAGTAACTAAATTTGAAGTTTAGTCATAAAAATAACATGTAGTTGTATAAACATAACTTTCAGAATATGTTTCACAAAAAATAAGTTAATAGAAAAAAAACTCAGTGCTTAAAAACCAATAAATTATAATAATCATTACTAAAGCCAGCCGGTATCAGTAAACTAGTAATGTCCCTACAAACCAATATCATACTTTGGAGCTTCCGCCATTTAAAACTGAGAGACCTCCGGAGCTGCAGAGCTTCACCCTTTAAATCAGCGATTTGAAATATGTTTTAATAAGTTTTACCAAAATTTAGTTTATAAAAAAATTTTTGAAAAACATATTCTATGAAATTACTCTTTACTTATTCACGAAATTCAATACCGCAGAGCTCCAAAGCTCCATAGCCTCTGCTACTGCGGAGCTCCGAAAAGGGGAGCTCCGCTCCATGCTTTGGCTCTAGAAACATCTCTATTATAAACTTTTTTTCACAAGAATACAACTTTCAAGTAAAATCGAACACAGGAAACGTTTATAAGGTCTATGCTTTTATTTTTATTTTTTTTGTAAAATAGTTATCCAAGAAAAATTTTACAAAAAAAAAAATAAAAGCATAGACCTTATAAACGTTTCCTGTGTTCGATTTTACTTGAAAATTGTATTCTTGTGAAAAAAAGTTATCCAAGAAAAACCCCCTCGATAACCTACAATGGGGATTACGCCACTCTGGAGGTCGTGGTTGATTTGGTTCACCAAAACCGCCATTGCCACCTTAGTGAGGTAATTGCCACGTTACGTGTTGTGGCGTAGCGGCTTGCCGCGCTGAGGGGGCTGAGGTCCTTACCGTGTGGCCGTTGCGGCCTAGCCCACAACCGGAGGAGTAAGCTTATCTTTACATCAGCTATTGTGCAACCAAAAAATAAGCCTTCCTCCACGGTAAGACAAACCGACCAAACGTAGGCCTAGGGAATAGATGTGAGATAGGGAAAATAAATTACGCTTCTGCATTTGGTAGACCATGTACTAATTGTTTTTTTATTATCGGGAGAATACGGAGCCGGATGGCGATACTGGGCGGCAGAAAAAAAAACAACGAGAGCGACGGAGTGGACAGGCCGGGACTGGTCTTTAAATGCCCTTTTGAGTGACCTTTTGGATGACCTTAAATAACCCTTAAATAACCATTAAATAATCTTAAATAACCTTAAATAAACCGTTAAATACTCTTTACCTTTTGCTTATAGTCTTTTTATGATACCTCATTAAATATCCTTTATTTTTATTGTTCTCTCAGTATTATTAAATATAACCTCAAGGGAAAATAAATTACGCTTCTGCATTTGGTAGACCATGTACTAATTGTTTTTTTTATTATAGGAGAAATACCGGAGCCGGATGGCGATACTGGGCGGCGGGAAAAAAACAACAAGAGCGACGGAGTTCACAGGCCGGGACTGGTCTTTAAATGCCCTTTAAATAACCTTTGGATAAACTTAAATAACCCTTTAAATAACCTTTAAATAATCTTAAATAACCTTAAATAACCGTTAAATACTCTTTACCTTTTGCTTATAGTCTTTTTATGATACCTCATTAAATATCCTTTATTTTTATTGTTCTCTCAGTATTATTAAATATAACCTCACATCTAATCCCTAAAATCCTCTGATAGAGGTGGGGCCTTTGACTAACATTCTACATCAACAACAGTGCTGATATAGGGTGGTAGGCGGTAATATGGAATATCCATCGCCGGCCCGCTTCAGCTTAAAAAAAAAAATCCAAGAAAAAGCTTAAAAACTAAAAAAATTCAGATGTTTTTTAATAGACCCTTATGGTGGCGCTCGACACTAACCATTGGAAGTTTGAAATACACACATACACAAATCGAGCGTCCAAAGTCGGGTGAATAAAATATGCTGAAAACATGCTATAAATGGTTATTGTATTTATTAAACTAAATCCTAGTAAATTAAACTAAACAGAAAAAATTATTGATATAATATGTTTCCTGCAATAATATGCTGCAATATTTTTGTTTTTATTGTTTTATCGTATTTTTATACAAATATTTAAATAAATTCTAAAATTTTGAAAACATGCAAAAACATGCTAGAATTAAGCTGTGAAATAATAGATTTAAAATCGAATTCAAATAAAAATTAAATTATTTTGTGTTTAAATGGGTTATTATATTTGCATTTAAGTGTTTTATATGACTAAAATTTAATTGTTGACCTATAAACGTATAAAACTTTTATAACATGCAAAAAACATGCAAAAACATGCCAGAAACAAGCTGTAAAATAACACAATTAAAATCAAAATAAACTAAAAAAAATTGTGTTATGAATAAATAGGGTGATATATTTACATTTCTGTGTTTTATTTAATCAAAATGCAAGTGTTAACCCACAAACGTAAGGAAATTTCAAAAACATGCTGAAAACATCCAAAAACCTGCAAAAACCTGCCAGAAAAACATGCCAACTTCCTTGCGCCTGTAAAATCTTATTCTAAAGATTACCACATTCAAACCTTGAGACTTCAGCAAGATTTAGATAGAATACACAGCTGGTCACAAGACTGGCAATTGCAGTTATCTAATCACAAATGTTAAGTGCTTCATATTCAAAATCATAGCAGAGTTAATTTGTATATATAAGCTTGGTAATAACGTACTTGCAACTACAGAATTGGTGCGTGACCTAGGTGTTTATATATCCCATGATTTTATATATCTATTTATGAGTATTTTCTAAACACTGTGAAATCACAGCAAAAAAAAGCTATGAGAGTGACATTACTAATTTTTACATTCAAAATTCAAAATTTTGAAATAATTTTCTCAGAGCATATAAGTCCTATGTTAGACCAATTCTGGAGTATGCTAGTGCAGTTTGGAACCCTTATTTACAAAAGAATATAAACATTTTGGAAAAAAGTGCAACAATATTTCACTAGACGTTTGTTTTATAAATGCAAGTTGTTACCTGTTGGTTATGAACATAGACTGGATTACCTAGGTTTAGAAAGATTAAAGGATCGAAGAAACAAAATTGATTTATATGAATGCTTTAAAATTATACATTGTTTAAACAATTTGCAAGCCAATGATTTTTTTAAGTTTAACCTGCAGCCCACCCGTGGTCATCCATTTAAATTGGCAATTGAAGACTGCCGAATTAATGCAAGGAAATTTTTTTTTGCAAATAGGGTGGTTACACCTTGGAACAATCTACTCCCATCTCAAGTAACTATCGATTCTTTGGATGCATTCAAGAAAAGTTTCAAAACTGACTTAAATAAGCGCTCTTTTTGAGCCTTTAAAGTCATATCAGATAGCTATGTTCATTAATAATTAGTTACAATTGTAATTCATATTGGCGACAGTTAAGTCGCAGATTTGATGTTGTTGATGAAAAAAAAAGAAAAAAAAAATAGAAAAAGAGAAGAAAAAAAACACAATGAGATGCTGAAAATCACAGTAGAATTAAACTATGCATAAACTATGCTTAGTATAATATTAATTCTGTTATTTGATCATATAATGCCGTCATCACTGCCGTCAGGCAAACACTAAATTATACCGACTCCGACTTCGTCCAAATCTACCGTAACTTACCGTAATTTTTCATATTATGCAAATTTTGTCCATATTAATTGAATTACGTAATTTTCGTGCAATATATCACGGAAATTATCCTAATTTTGAGTTGTAAAAGTTTTCCAAACCTTTCTACAATATTTTTATAAACCTTTTGATGTCCGGAAAGAATATTTTCGGCATATTATCTTCCAACATATATATTTTTTTCTTTACGCAGTAAATTATTCGGCATTTAAATAGGTTTAAAGTTTTTAAACTTTTATCTTGATTTTTAGGTTTTGCTTAGGCTTAGGAAAAATAATGTTTTCTTTGTTTTAAATAATTTATTCTGCAAATTTTCTAACATATAACATCTATCATTAACATAGGGTAGTGCATTTAATTTCGGCACTTTTTCGTTTTTCCATTGTAACTTTTCACTGTATGGCCCGATTTACATGTTTGATAATTCATTTTAAAGCTTTTACGATACTGCGTTGCATCATAAAAGTTTCACTGTACGAAAGTTGTTTTTTTACTCAATTAAATCAGTTTTTAAAAAAATGGAAAATTGCCAAAACTAATTGTATGCATTTAATTTCGGCACTTTACAAACAATCGATTGTTTCTCAGTCAATGAATCATCATTTTCAAAAATTTAAAAACCTATCCTTATCTCCAGACAGTTTTCTTTAATTTAAGCGTTTACTTGTTGTTCAACGTATAACTGGCAAAAATTTAAAACTAAAATGCCAAATGATATCAAAATGAGCTAAATTTGAGAAAAAAGTGCATTTAATTTCGGCACTTTTTAAAAAGACCCCCGTAATCGAGTTTAATTGCAGTGTTATGATCCCTATAGATTCCAACGTTGTCTTTTAACTATTTACAACTACAATTTAGCACCCGACCACTTTATTCAACCCGTTTTTACCTACAGCAATATGTGTGCCAAAATATTACACTATTTTATTTTATAACGATTTCTCACCACAGACGCAACGTAGAACCACGGGACTAAAAATTCGGAAAATAGACTAAATTTTACCAGGACAGTTGAATTTTTAAACCAATTTATTGCGTAATCATGAAATGCCCATGTTCTAAAAACAAGTAACAATTTTATTTTTTGTAAATCACACAATTTCACATGAAAATATCATAACATACAAATAATACAAATACTTTACTGGAATATCATTACGTAAGTGTCATCCTGTCAAGCAAGAAAGAAAACTATTAGAAAGAATTATTATTGATTGCAAAGGACATTTGTGTTTGAATGAACTGGTAATGGGAAAAAAGTAACTGTACATTGGTTAAAAAATACTTATGGTTAGATTTAATTAAAGCCATCTATTGATTATTATGATTTAATACTAGTTATTTTGATTTTACTAATAAGGTACTCACTTGCTTAAAATGCATACTAGTTACGCATTAGTGAGCTTCCGGCATTTAGCAAAAATAAATTATGTTATGTAATAAAAAGCTCACGACAGTCAATTAGCTCTTATTTGAGCTATCAAACGTCGTATTCCGTCCAGGATTATCAAAGATATAGTCCAAAATCAAAAATGCCCAATTGGGAAAAGTGCCGAAATTAAATGCACTACCGTATAACATCTATCTATAACATCTATCTAACATTTATCATAACTAATGGTTCAATGTTTTAGGGTCGATGGAGCCGAGGGAACTTGGAGCCCAAAATAAAAATCGATAAAAACTTTACGTAAGCTTAAGTGAAGCCTAAAAAAAGGTGAAAATTTTTTCCGGCGGCTCCAAGTTCCCTACTTGCGGCTCTAAAGACCCCGTACCGTTTCAATTTAAAAACCGAAAACAGTGGATCTTAACCCTTAGCCAAACCCTACATTAACATGAAAAATCTTTATCAAACAAATCAAAACAAGAATCTAAACCATGTTTTTAGACTAGAATAATAATTAGAAGTTTATAAGTTTCTCGAGAATAATTAATTATATTCTATTTTAACTTTACTAATTTTATGATTTTTAAACTTAGTTTAATGTTTTTATAGTGTAATATGCAGTTAAAAATTATTAGTTTCTAAAAATATACACGTAGAAATAGCTAAATTGATTCAAAAATCATGAAAATTAGTTCATTTTGTTCCAGATTCTGTTCATTCCGCTTAACCTGCAATGCAATAAAGGGCTTTTTGACCAAATAAGTATTTTTCGAACAAAAAAAAACCAAAAATGACACACGACCACATGGCAATACAAATTTTTTTTTGTTTGAAAAATACTTGTTTTAATTTTTTTTCTACTACTTTTACAGAAGTTTACAATTATCTAAAACAGATTTGAACCAAGAGATTTAAAATTTTATTAAAGTTTATACAAATTATTTTTTATATCTTTTAATCAAATTATAATATAATTTACCCTGGTTAAACCGTAATCTACCGTAATTAGCCTGGGATAGACTTTCTTGGGACTAGCCCGTGGGTAGCCCTGGTCGACTGGGCCTGAGGAATCTTAAAAGTTCTAGGTAAATATTTCCGCAACAACAATTTCCGCGGAAAACATTTCCGCAACAATATTTCTTAAACATTATTTCTGCTGGAAGATTATTTCCACAGAAAAAAATTCCACAAGGGAATTATTTCCGCTTTTTTTGTTTCTCTTATATAACTAAAAATGCTGGCAGAAAAGCACTGCAACTACAATTTTTTGAAGCTAGGTTTTTACCCACTACGTTAAACCAAAAAGATTTTTTTAAACATTCTCCCGACTTCCAGGAATGTTAAAACAGAGTTTTTAAAATGCCCAGAGAAACAAGGATGATCAAATTGCCAGACTGGAAGCAGAGAATGCAGCTCTACAACCGAAATTGGCAAAATTGACAGATTTGGAGGAGAGGTTAGCCAGGATAAAGGAGGAATGAGGTCCTGGTGTTGATACCAAGTTAGTGGTTTCTGTTTGTGAGTCTTCCAACGTCTGCTTCCAATGATTGACAGTAATTTCAAGCGCATGGAGGTGCGAAAAAAACATGAGACAATGCTGGTTGTATCTGGCCTTTTGGAGAGTGATTCCTATGAAAAGGAAAGAGAGAAAAGGTAAAAAAAGGTATTTACAGAATTGATGCGTGCCCTAGGTGTTTATATATCCCATGATATGAAATTCTCTAAACACTGTGAAATCACAGCAAAAAAGCTATGAGAGTGACATCACTAATTTTTAGAACATTTAATTTACACTCTAGAAATAATCTTCTCAGAGCATATAGATATAAGTCTTATGTTAGACCAAGTCTGGAGTACGCTAGTGCAGATATATAGATATATAAAAAGATATAAACATTTTGGAAAAAGTGCAACAAAATTTCACTAGGCGGTTGTTTTATAAATGCAAGTTGTTACCTGTTGGTTATGAACAAAGACTGGATTACCTAGGTTTAGAAAAATTAAAGGACCGAAGAGACAAAATTAATTTATATGAGTGCTTTAAAATTACATAGCTTAAACAATTTGCAAGCCAATGATTTTTTCAAGTTTAACCTGCAGCCCACCCGTGGTCATGCCTTTAAATTGACCATCGAAGAAAGCAGAATCAAAGCAAGGAAATTTTTTTTGCTAATAGGGTGGTTACACCTTGGAACAACCTACTCCCATCTCAAGTAACTGTCGATTGTTTGAATGCATTCAAGAAAAGTTTTAAAACTGACTTAAATAAGAGCTCTTTTTGAGCCTTTAAAGTCATATCAGATAGCTATGTTCGTTGGGTAATGGGAAAAAAGCACCCTAGTTAAAATGCACCGCGAAAAAAAGGCCCGACTACTGTAAAAACGCTGAGAAACTATGAAAAAATGCCCCCACCTATGAAAAAAGGGCCCCATGTCGGGAAAAGTCAAAAGGAAAAAACGCACCCGAAAAAATGCACCTGCGAAAAAAGGGCCCCACTAGTGTAAAAACGCTGAGAAACTGTGAAAAAACGCACCCGCCTATGAAAAAAAGGCCCCACATTCGGAAACTGTTTTTATTACGTAAACAGAGCGTTATCAACACACTAGGAGCTAGCGTCTTATGAAAAACAACACTTATCGCGCAAAAAGTTATCCACATAAATGTATGTTTTCTTAGTTTTTTTTCGTGATTATTATGTATATCTAACGAATGCATTTATTGTTTTTATTTAAGTTTTTAATTAAAAGCTTTTAAACGTGAAAATTAAAAAAAATAATCCAAACAATGATGTTTATTTAACAAGAGACAATACAACAAAAAAAAAAAAAAAAAAGAAGAAAAAAAAATATTTTATTAGTACCACTATTTCCTCGTTTTTTTCTTTTTTTTATTTTTTTATCCACTTTTTTTTTTTTTTTATTAAGAGAATTCACAAATTTAATTTTTGGCTGCTTCCTCTTCTGCTAGTCTATATTTGAGGATTTATCTAAGAATAAAATGTAATTGTTAACTTTAACAACTTTATTGATAAAAGCAAGAAAACATAACAATAAGAACAAATTCAATCCAAGTTACTAAATGTGAGAGTAATGTAACTTATTTTTAACTTATCCGTTTATTTTGAAATTTATATTTTTTGGCTGACAAATACTCAAAAATGGTTAAATACTCTCTTTTTGTAAAACATTAAAAAAACTAGATATTTGTCAATTGAAGCCAATTATTATATTAGTAGTATCTTATTTTATGCATGGATATATTTCAATTCTAAAAATTAAAATACCCCGGCACTGCGCCGTTTAAACTTATTTAGCCTTGAAATTCTACGTTATTTTATTGCCGCTTTGTTATACAACTATCATTAATGTTTTTTAATAAGTTTACCAATAAAACTTAGTTTACAAAAAAATTTTAGATTAGGTTTTAATATGCTTTCCATCATCTATTTCTATTCAATAAATAGATCAAATGTATAAGGCAGAATTCCGGAGCTTAAAACCAAATTATAAGGTTTTAATTGTTATGTACTAAACATATTTTTTCAACGCTCCCCCACCTATTTTTACTGAAACCATAACAAAAAAAATAAAAGACCCTATTTTATATGCAAAAAAATGTGCAGTATGGAATGAAATTTAGTAATTAATAAGCTAGAGAAAAATTTTTTTCACAACCACAAATCTTTTTTTTTTTTTTTAAAATAATACCAATAATCACGACTCGTTAATCACATCAAAAAAAACTAAACTTTTATGAACTGGCCAGTTTTTAGTATCTGGTTTTTATTTAGCTATTTTAACAACTAATTGTAAAAACAAAGCCTACCATAAGCTGAAGATATATACAGAAATGTGCTAAGTAAAATAAATTCAACTATTAATTTAATTTTTAGTCTCTTTTCATTTTATATTTTTTATAAACCTAAAACCAACTTATTACTGTAATGTCCTTTGAAGAAATAAAAAAATATTTTTGATTTTCTGCGTGACCGTTGCCGTTTAAAATTTTTCTCGATCTTAAAATAACTATAATTCCCCGAAGACATTGACCAAGAAGATTAATGGCAAACTATTAAAATATTTATTTTGTTATTAAAATTTTAACCGTTGAACCAATGTCTTGCAGTTTCAATTTTTTAATTGGGTTTACAAAGCATTTACGAGTTTATTTCGCTATATTTTAAAAAATGTAATGTTACACATTTATTTTAATTTACTTGTTTCTTTTACCTTTTACTTCTGTTACATGAATATTGTAAATTTTTTAGTTGCATAAGCTATTTATTCTTAAAAAATGATTTCCTTTCATGCTGTTTATAGTGTTCGTATTTTTTTCGAATTATCACCGCTTTATCAAAAATTTTTCCCACGCACGAGCTTTTTTTTCTCGCAGATTACCTGTTTACGTAACAAAAAACCGGTTTCTAATTGTTGGGCTCTTTTTTCATAGGCAGGTGCGTTTTTTCATAGTTTTTCAGCGTTTTTACACTAGTGAGGCCCTTTTTTCGCAGGTGCATTTTTTCTAGGGTGCGTTCTTTCCTTTTGACTTTTCCCGCCATGGGGCCCTTTTTCATAGGCAGGTGCGTTTTTGGTTCCCGGAAATTTCGTCTTCTACATCTCGTCTTTCAATATCTCGCCTTCTACAACTCTTTAGAAAACTCGTCTTTTAAACATCTCGTCTTCGGAAAACTCGTCTTTTAGATGTGATTTTGTAAACGCACTTTTCAAAAGACAAGTTTCTCTTATTTTTTGACTAAAACAATGCATTGAAAACCTTTTTTACCTAAGCCTAAGCAAAAGCCAAAAATCAAGTAAAATTTTTATAATGATAAACTTTTATTAAATGATTTATTCAAAAAACTGAGAACCTAAGCCTAAGCAAAACTTTATTATTGTAAATTTGGTTTAATGATGCTTTTTGAACTGAATAGTAAACACCCTATTTTTATTTTAAGCCTAAGCAAAACCCAAAAATCAAAGAAAATTTTATCATTGGGGTCGAAACTCGCATTATTGAAAGTACGTTTACAACATCGCACCCAAAAGACGAATTTTCCGAAGACGAAATGTTTAAAAGACGAGTTTTCTGAAGAGGAGATAGAAGACGAAATGTTGAAAGACGAGATGTAGAAGACGAAATTTCCGGACACCCGGACATTTCCTTTTAAACATCTCGTCTTCGGAAAACTCGTCTTTTGGATGTGATTTTGTAAACGCACTTTTCAAAAGACAAGTTTCTCTTATTTTTTGACTAAAACAATGCATTGAAAACCTTTTTTACATAAGCCTAAGCAAAAAAATCAAGTAAAATTTTTATAATGATAAACTTTTATTAAATGATTTATTCAAAAAACTGAGAACCTAAGCCTAAGCAAAACCTAAAAATCAAGCAAAACTTTATGATTGTAAACTTGATTTAATGATGCTTTTTGAACTGAATAGTAAAAACCCTATTTTTATCCTAAGCCTAAGCAAAACCCAAAAATCAAAGAAAATTTTATCATTGGGGTCGAAACTCGCATTATTGAAAGTACGTTTACAACATCGCACCCAAAAGACGAGTTTTCCGAAGACGAGATGTTTAAAAGACGAGTTTTCCGAAGACGAGATGTAGAAGACGAGATGTTGAAAGACGAGATGTAAAAGACGAAATTTCCGGACACCGCGTTTTTTCATAGTTTTTTGGCGTTTTTACACTAATCGGGCCCTTTTTTCGCGGGTGCATTTTTTCTAGGGTGCTTTTTTGCACCAAATCGTTCGTTGATATCTTGTTAAATTTGTATTTCATATTGGCGACAATTAAGTCGCAGAATTGATGTTGTTGATGAAAAAAAAAAGAAAAAAAATAGAAAAAGAGAAAAAAGGAAAAGAAATAACGTATATAAAGTAAGCGCACGAAATTCGTGCGCGCACGAATTTCCGCGCACGAATTTTTAACCTGTATATTTTCAGTGGCATTCTTCAAGTATAACCCAATTTTCCGGTCACCGGAAAGAAAATACAGGATGGACTACTTTAAACATGGACGAACTACTTATTTAAAACCGTTATTTTTCAAATACAACCCATTAAATTAATATTATTTTTTTAATAAATCTTAGACAAAGTGGTAAATTTTAAAAACATATCATGATAAAACTCATAAACAACCTGAATCCTGGACTATAGGCCTTAGTTTTCCTAAGCAGTCTAAGCAAAACCTGAAAATCAAACAAAACATTAAATTTAGCTTGATTTTAAGGTTTTGCTTAGGTTGTTTAAGGAAATTAAGGTCTAAAGTCCAAGATAAATGTTATTTGTGAGTTTTTTCATGATAATTTACTTGAAAAATAACAGTTTTAAACAATCCATCTTTCCGGTGACCGGAAAATTGGGTTATACTTGAAGAATGCCTTTTCAGTCACGTGTACGTAAAAAACGCACAATATTGGTATATGGAAAAAAGATTATAAAACATAACTCTTCGATATTCAAATACTTTATTGTTGTTTGTTATTAGGAAAACATTTACTTTTTTAAACTTTAAAAAGCTCAGCAATCCAATAAACTATCCAGAACAAAATTTGATTTCATTTTGCAAACTAATAAAATCAGAAAAGCTACTTCGTTTTACGAAATCATTTGGGTGTCCGGAAATTTTGTCTTGTACATCTCGACTTTCATCATCTCATCTTTTACATCTCTTCTTCGGAAAACTCGTCTTTTGGATGCTATTTTGTAAACGTATTTTCAAAAATGCGAGTTTCCACCCCCCCCTCCCCAATGATAAAATTTTCTTTGATTTTTGGGTTTTGCTTAGGCTTAAAATAAAAATAGGGTGTTTACTATTCAGTTCAAAAAGCATCATTAAACCAAATTTACAATAATAAAGTTTTGCTTGATTTTTTGGTTTTACTTAGGTTTAGGTTCTCAGTTTTTTTAAATAAATCATTTGATAAAAGTTTATCATGATAAAAATTTTGCTTGATTTTTGGCTTTTGCTTAGGCTTAGAAAAAAAAGGTTTTCAATACACTGTTTTAGTAAAAAAATAGGAGAAACTTGTCTTTTGAAAAGTGCGTTTACAAAACCGCATTCAAAAGACGAGTTTTCCTAAGACAAGTTGTAGAAGATGAGATATTGAAAGACGTAGTATTGTAAAAGACGAGATTTCCGGGAACCAATAATTTGTTATCATATCAACAAATTTAAGATAAAAAATGTCTTTATTTAAAATTTGTTATTTTTTATAAATAACACATATTCTTATTGAAAATAACTAGTTTTGTGCTAATAATCAAATAAAAAAATGAAACAAAAACAAAAAAAATTTATCGTAAATAATTGCGTTATAATACATTTAATATGCTAAAAGTTAGCCAAATCTAAATCATGGAAAAAATATTAATTTGATTAATTTTTTTCAAATATTTGCGAGGTAAAACGAAACTACCAACAAATGGGCATAAACTACAATTGAAACTTATACGGAATATTGTTTATTGTTTCCAGGAATAATATTTTTCCTTTTAGATTTCCATAATTTGATTCTGAATTTTATAATATTCTTCTTAAATTTCTAAAACCCATTTAACCTGATTCGGTTTAACCCGTTGCCGTGATTGCTTTTTCCTTGGTTACGACGGTGAACGTGAAACCTTCGTGCCACCGCAGCAAAACCTTCGTTTCACGGTTTTGGTATTAGTCTAACTATTGCGATGTGTAAACTTCACCGCGGGAAACTCTATGTATCACCTAAGTCGTACCTAGGTGATACCTGATCTGATATGTAATATTATGTATGCGTAAATAAAACTTGATTGCTACCGTACAGCTTTAGCCATTTCAAGTTGCTCGCTCATTGTGCACTAATCACGCATAGAGCATTACGTACCACCTAGGTACGACCTAAGGTGATACGTAGAGCTAACTGCACGCAGTGACGTTTACATACCATAATGATTAGACGAAAATACCAACACCGTGAAACGAAGCTTTCATCGTGGTGCAACAAAAGTTTTACCGTGAAAACCGTGAAAAAGACGATCGCGGAAACGGGTTAAAAAGTTTCATTTCCAAAACCTAAAACTTTCTGTCAGATTCAAAATCTTTATTTGCGGCTTCTAAAAAACAGTATCGCAAAATAATCAGTGAAAACAATCGTAAACAAAGTGCAATTAATTCTGTATAAAAGTAACATTAACATGGACGGAAAAAGTGTGGCAAATAATTTTAAAACAAGGCATATTGCGACCATAAAATGGTGCCAAGCATAAAATATCGAGGCTAGCTGGCTTTTATTAGGATCTAAAATATCTTAATTTAATCTATATGCAAAACTTAGCAAAATGTTAACTCAGCTCTTGCACCATTGGTTTCAATGAAATAAAGCATTTTTGCATAAGTTTGAAGTAAATAGTAATACGCTGATAAATAAAACTTAAAATCACTAAAATGGTTTTTAGTTTCCAACGCCGTCATCTATAGACAAGAATCAAATTCTAAAAATAAAAAAGCCTTTATAATCAAACAGTAAAACAAGAATAAACTGTAGTTTGTGTGTAAATTTTAGTAATTTTTAGAAAAACTTTTAAAATTCATTTTTTGTGGGTAATTATGATTTTTTTTCTAATTAAGGAGGCGTACTTTCAGGAAATTTAACGCTTTAAAATTTCTCACCAGTCTCACCAAGTGTTTTTTTACAATTTATCATTTTTATTTAATGTTTTAATTGTGTATAATAATTTTATTATTCAAAATCAATTTTAAAAATTACGTAACTTTTTTTATACCAATATTGTGCCTCAATGTGCGATAGGCGCAAAAACCGTGTTTTACGGTAGGCGCGACTGAAAATATACAGGCTTAAAATTCGTGCGCGGAAATTCGTGCGCGCACGAAATTCGTGCGCTAACTTTATATACGTAAAGAAATAATGAAATGATGAAAACAGTAGAATCCAACTATGCATAGACTATGCTTAGTATAATATTAATTCTGTTATCTAATCATTAAAAAAAAGGGCATTCTTTAAGTATAACCCATTTAATTACATGGACTACTTTAGGTATAGACGAACTAATAGTTTAAATCCCTTATTTTTCAAGTACAATTAATTAAAATAAATAGTTTTTTTTGATAAATCTTAAGAAAAACACGTAAACTTAAAAATTTTGTCAAGATAAAACTAATGAGCAACCTGAATCGTGGAGTGTAGACCTTAGTTTCCCTAAGCAGCCTAAGCAAAACCTTAAAATCAAACTAAAGTTTAAATTTGGCTTGATTTTTAGGTTTTGCTTAGGTTGCTTAGGGAAACTAGGGTCTACAGTTCACGATCAGGTCATTTATAAGTATTCTTACGATACTATTCATGAAAAATAAGGGATTTAAACTGTTAGTTCGTCTATACTCAAAATATTCCATGAAATTAAATGGGCTATACTTGAAGAATGCAAAAGTACGAGAATTATTTTTGGCGTCATAGCACTGCCGTCATATTGAAGGCCGTCATATTTCAAACTTGAGTGCCGTCATATGTCATGGACTACTACGAGCTTGGATAGAGTAGAATGAACAGGAACTAAAATGGTTTATTTACAAAGTTAATATAGAAAACACGTAGGGTAACTGACTTAATTTCGGCCACGCCTTAATTTCGGCCACCAATTTAGGGTGTTAGAAAATTGGCTTATTTTTAAAACACAAAAGAACTAGCACAAAAGTAACTAGATTAATGTTGAATAAAGTGTTTTTGCAAAAGTTTTTTTATTTTTGTTATTCTACATTATCAATATTTTCATACAAAAAGTGAATTTTTTCTGATTTTCCTAATTTTTGCTTTGTGTTTAAACTGCATCAAATTTAGAACGAAGCAATATATAACCTTAAAATATCTTCTATTTAAGGCTCAAAGTTGTTAATTTTCATGTTTTGATATTTTCTTCAAAATCATTTTGCAATGCGTTTAACTAACTGCCCATTTTAAGATTCCGTTAATTTCGGCCACCTGAAAATTTAGGTGAAAGAACCTGCCGTTTTTTGCTGTTTTTAAATATCATTGTACTACCGTATTTATAAAGATTTTTTTTGCTCGTTTGACTTTGTTTTGACGTTTTTTAAGCCAAAAATAAAAATTGAACAAAAAATACAAATTATTAAAACTTGTTTTTTTAAGGTTTTGACATAATTATTTAAAGTCTTGCTAATAACTATTAAAGTTCGCAAACGGGAAAAATTAGGTTATATGTACCAAGAACAATACCTAAGGGTAAATTTGCAACCTTTAGAATTTTTATTGTTCGTTTAAGTAATCGTTATGACCAGTTTTTTGAAGATGGCCGAAATAAATGGCCTGCGCCTTAACTTCGGCCACTTTAAAAAAAAAGTTTAAGCCTTCACTGATTTTTAAGTGTAACAGAAATATTCAAACTTTGCACTGGAATAACAAATATAGCTATTGTTTGATTTTTAGGCCAAATTTTGGCTTGATTAAAAAAGCCAGAAAAAAATTATTAAAAAAAATAAAAAAAAGGTGGCCGGAATTAAGTCAGTTACCTTAATACATTAGTAACCCAATTTTTCGGTCACCGGAAAGATGGATTGTTTAAAACTTATTTTTCAAGTAAATTATCGTGATAAAACTCACAATAACATTTATCGTGGACTTTAGACCTTAATCTCCCTAAGCAACCTAAGCAAAACCTTAAAATCAAGCTAAATTTAATGTTTTGTTTGATTTTCAGGTTTTGCTTAGACTGCTTAGGAAAACTAAGGCCTATAGTCCAGGATTCAGGTTGTTTATGAGTTTTATCATGATATGTTTTTAAAATTTACCACTTTGTCTAAGATTTATTAAAAAATTTGAAGATATTTTTGAAGATATTTGAAGATAGCAAGATATTTGAAGAAGCATACTTGACGAAACGAGAATTATTTTTTAGTTCCTGTTCATTCTACTCTATCCAAGCTCGCAGTAGTCCATGACATATGACGACACTCAAGTTGGAAATATGACGGTATGGCATTCAATATGACTGCGGTGCTATGACGGCAAAAATAATTCTCGTAAAAAAAGTCCTATGTTAGACCAAGTCAGTAGCCGCACTCATAAAGGTTCCGAGCAATCTCCCAACAAAAAGGGTGAATCTCCCAACTGTGGAATCTCCCAACAGTTTGTGGAAAGTCCCAACAGAATCAAAAAATACGTTTGCAACAAACACCATTTTATTTTTTAGTCAATTAACACTATAATTAATAAAAATATAGCATTAAATTCTTTATTCAAAAAACTGAGTGCCTAAGCAAAACCTAAAAATCAAGCAAAATTGTATTATTTTAGTAGATTTGTATTTAATGATGCTTTTTAAACTGAAGAGTAAAAACTTTATTTTTTTCCAAAGCCTAAGCAAAACCCAAAAATCAAAAAAAAATTCTCATTGGGGTGGAAACTTGCATTTTTGAAAGTACGTTTACAAAATTGCATAATTCCATTTATCATTCATTTAATGCATTTATTTATTTTCGGTTGTTTAAAATTATCGTGTTTAACACCGGTTTTGCAAACGTATTTCTAATATTTAAACTGTTGGGAGATTCATCGATTGGTTGGGACTTTCCACGTTGGGACTTTCCTCAGTTGGGACTTTGCCCGATACCCTCATAAAGCGCGATTAACCAAGGATTAACCAACGATTGTTGATTGGCTTTTGCATTGGCTCACATAATATAAGATAAATTGATAAAAGACTCAATTCCTTTAAATAATGATTAATAATGTAAAATAAACTTATAACATAATCACAAATACAGAGGAATTAAATTTTTATAAATTTAAATTAATAATGTGACCCAATGCAAAATCGAAATAAAATTCGTCTTTTTTAATTCTATTTTTTTTATTTCGAAATTAAAAATTAACAATATCATGTATTCAACTTTTTTTCAAATATTCTTAAAATTTGACAATTATTTATATAAAAATACTTTAGTTAAAACAGTATGTATATTTTTAAAGTCATAAAACATGAAAAAAAGTCCAAAAACCGCGTTTAAAGTCAGATTTTATCCGTTTTTTAATCCGATTCTCTCCTTGTCCATGAAAAAAAGACGTCCATACTTAATCTTTGGTTAATCCTTAGTTAATCACGCTTTATGAGTGCGGCTACTGGAGTATGCCAGTGCAGTTTGGAACCCTTATTTACAAAAAGATATAAAGATTTTGGAAAAGTGCAACAAAATTTCACTAGACGTTTGTTTTATAAATGCAAGTTGTTACTTGTTGGTTATGAACATAGACTGGAGGTACAGGTACTAAACGTGTACCAAAAATCGATTAGAGATTTCCACGCTACAAATACTAAATAAAAAATGTTTATAGGTCAATTTTGACCTGAAAATCTCGTTTTTAAACTTTAAAAAATGATTAAAACACAATTTTTGATAATATGGGGTAAAATATAGGCAAAAAATGACACGTATATAAAGTTAGCGCACGAAATTCGTGCGCGCACGAATTTCCGCGCACGAATTTTGAGCCTGTATATTTTCCGTCGCGCGCACGAAAAAACGTTTTTTGCGCCTATCGCACATTAAGCACAGTACATGTATGAACTTAGCGCACGAAATTCGTGCGCGCACGAATTTCCGCGCACGAATTTCAGTTATTGTTATTGGTATATAAATAATTGATCGATTTTTTTGGAAAAAATATTATAAAACATTACTCTACGATAATTAAATAGTATATTTTTGTTTTTTTTTATTATGAAAACATTTACTTTTTTACACATTAAAAAGCTCAGCAATCCAATGAATTACAGAAAACAAGATTTGATTTTATTTTGCAAACGAATAAAAAAGAAAATCTACTTCGTTTTACAAAATACTTTGCGATTGATAAATTGATAAATTTAGTTAAAAACACTGTCCTTATTGAAAATTTGTTGTTTTTTTTATAAATAATAAATATTCTTATGGAATGTTTGAAAAATATTTGAGAAACTTTAATGTTTCAAAAAAAAATTGTTTATAAACCCTGGAGAATACAACGTATGTATATTGTTTTTTGTAGTAATAATCGAATAAATAATTTTAAAAAAACACAAAAAAATCAATCGTAAATAAGTGCATTTTAAAGTTAGCGCACGAAATTGGTGCGTGCATGAATTTCCGCGCACGAATTTTAGTTAGGTAGGATTCCCATACGCGTCCCAAAATTCGATTTGACCGACCCCCAAGTAAAATACACTTATAAAACATCTTCATACCCTAAATTGGACCCATAGACTTGATTTTTGTGGTTATTTTTGAGATTTGAGCTTTTCATTAAAAGTTATAAGCCGATTTATACCCAAAAATTGCCCTATTTTGTCATGTACAATTTACATTATTAAGAAATTTTTTTATTAAGCATTTAATCAAATTAAAATTATTTTTTTCGTATTGCCAAGTGTCTGGCAGTTACAAATATACTTTTATTTTTTTATAGTAACAACCAATTTTTTATAAAAACCGTTCAAATACCCATCAAATTGTAGCTGTCAAAAAATTCACATTTTCGAAAAACAACTTATTTTAATAAAAATCAATTATATTACAAATTTGTTAGATTTTTAGGTTTTGCTTGGCTTAGGAACAATAAATCGGGAAAAAACTAAGTTTAAATTAGCGATTAAAGCCAAAAAATTTTTGTTGTCCATGTTTTTGGTGGTCCATGTAACTTTTGAATTTTTAATTTAATTGAATTTTTTTGAAAATTTTTAAGTTCTTTAGATTTCTAGTATTGTTAAAACATAGTTTTTAATTTAATTTGTGTGTTTACAATTTTTTTTAATAACATCATAAATTGCATATGCTGAAAAAGGTCATTTTTTGGGTATAAATTAGTTCATAACTCTTTTCGATAAGGCCAAATCTTAAAAATAACCATCAAAACGAAGTCTGCACGTACGATTTGATGCACAAAGATGTTTTATATGCGTATTTTACCTAAGGATCGGTCAAATTGAATTTTGGGACGCGTATGGGAATCGTACCTTTTAGTTATTGTTATTGGTATATAAATAATTGATCGATTGAAAGTATTATTTATCCGAAGTCACAGATACAAAATTTAGTGAGATGCTCTAAATCCGAGTCCAAAAACCGCACCGGTCCCAAGGTTTTATGAACAGTGTTTTTAAATCGTTTAATTTGGAATCCTATGTTAAAATAGCAAACACATTATCATTTTGTTACTTTACATTTATAAATAATAGAAGAAAAAATATGATTTGAATTTGGAATTTTTCTCGTTTTTGAGAAATTTATATTAAATTCGAAAATAAGTTGCAATTTCAATTCTACAAATTTTGTATGACTCAAACCATCTTCATGTTGGATGCGTTTAATAAGGCTAACGGTAATTCCCATGGACCATGGACCAACATGGACCCAACATGGACCCGCCCATGAGGGGTGAAAGACTCACTTTAACATTACAAAACAATGTAAAGTTGTTAGTGCACCTCAGGCTTAGGCTTAGGCTTAGGCTTAGTGTGATTCTAAGCCTAAGCCTAAGCCGTTTAAAAGTTAAAACTAACAACTTTATAATGTTTTCTATTGTTAAAGTGAGTCTTTCACCCCTCATGGGCGGGTCCATGTTGGGTCCACGTTGGTCCATGGTCCATGGGAATTACCGTTAGCCTTTAATAATTAAATAAAAAAATTTCATAGTTGTTATGAAATTAAAAACTTCATGAAATATTGAATCAGTTAATTTTAAAAACGGTACCAGTATCCTTTTATTATAACTGTATGTGGATAATTATACCAAAACCATATAACAAAAATTAAAAAAATGTGATTATGTATAGGCATGCCCCATTATTGGGGGCATTCCACT
>JASAMX010018630.1:0-12509 GCA_030248175.1 Microlaimidae sp. YZB2_3 | reverse complement strand
GTATGAAAAATTTTACATGCATTTTTAAGTCAAGTAAAGGCAAACAAAAAAGCTTATTTTATTTATTTTAGTCACATTTTTAGAACTATTTTGACCTTTTAATAATTTTGAAAATGCATATTGATTAAATTTAAAAAAAAATTCGAAATTTAAAATAAGAGTAATAATGCTATTACTTTTTTTTAGAAGTATTCAAAATCAAAATTTACTGAAATAAAAATTATCCCAAAAACAGACATTAACCCGAAAAAATGGGCATCTTCTTATGATAGAGTAACTGACTTGAATTTGGCAAGCCTTAATTTCGGCCAGCCTTAAATTCGGCCACTAGTTGTTATTCTTGTCATGCGCAAATCTATAAAATGAACTGCATCTAGTGTAGCTAGATACAGTTCATTAAATAAAAGCCTTTGAAACCTTTTATCCACATTTTTAGGACTATTTTTTTTATTTTTAAAGGTTTAAAAAATGCTCCCAAAAAATTTTTTTTAAAAATTATCTAATGGCAATTAGCACAAAAATAAGGTGAAACTCCAAGAGTTACAAAGTTCCGAAAAGCGAAAAAATTTGCGGCAAGAAGCTCGGGGGGACACGACACAAAAATAGTTCGTACAATAATAAAATAGAAAGAAAATGAAAAATAAATTTAAATCCTAAAATTTTGAAGCTGAAAAAAAATATAATCCTTTCTGGAACCTGTAGCCGCACTCATAAAACGCGATTAACCAAGGATTATCCAAAGATTAAGTAAGGACGTCTTTTTTTCATGGACAACGGGAGAATCGGATTAAAAAAGCTGATAAAAACTGACTTTAAACGCGGTTTTTCGACTTTTTGTCATGTTCTTTTACTTTAAAAGTATACATACTGTTTTAACTAATGTATTTTTATATAAAAATACATTAGTTAAAACAGTAAATTTGACAATTTTAAATTTCTTAAAATTGTCAAATTTTAAGAATATTTGAAAAAAGTTAAATACATGATATTGTTAATTTTTAATTTCGAAATAAAAAAAATAAAATTAAAAAAGACGAATTTTATTTCGATTTTGCATTGGGTCACATTATTAATTTAAATTGATAAAAATTTAATTCCTCCGCATGTTTGATTATGTTATAAGTTTAGTGTACATTATTAATCATTATTTAAAGGAATTGAGTCTTTTATCAATTTATCTTATATTATGTGAGCCAATGCAAAAGCCAATCGACATTCGTTGGTTAATCCTTGGTTAATCGCGCTTTATGAGTGCGGCTGCTGGAGTTTATTTTTTAAAGTTTATTAATTTATATCCGTTCATAAGAAATTTGTTATTTTGGAAAAGATGTCATAAAAAACAAATTGCATTTGCACAAAAAAACTATTAATGCCAAGTTTTTTAATAAATCCTTGATTATTGCAAGGATTAGTTTATATTTTAATACAACTTATTTTTTCTCCGGAGCAACCCCCGGAGCTCCGGAGCTCCACCCTATTTTGGTACTAATTTTATAAATAATTAAAAAGTAATAACATTAATTATCTTATAAAAATTTTTGTAAACTAAATTTTTTTCAAAACTTATTAAAAACAAAAAGCCACAAATATGCAAGTAGAATACCTTAAAACATACAATATTACACATATTTAACATACATTTTATTCAGAACTTGTAACAGAACATAACATGCACTTAAATTAGCATTGCAGTGTGAAAAGTGCAATGTATCTGCAATATTTATAAAGGCATTTTAGAAATTAGCAGCTTATGCAAAATAATTTACATGTTGCATATTAATCAGTGCAAGATGCCATTTGCACGTTTATTCTTGTTAAATGCTTTGCAGGGTTTGCAATAACCATAACGCGCCTCTATCGCGAATATTATTTTGCACATTTTTTCTAAGAGAGTATTTCAAGGTTATATACGCTTGAAATCGCTCATTTAAGGGGCGGAGGTCCGGAGCTCCAGAGCTCCCTCCGCTTTAAAATGCCAGAGCTCCGGAGCATGATATTGGAGAGTAAGAACATCGTTCATTTTGAAGATATATACGTTATTTTTAACCTCTGGTTTTTAAACGTTTTTGATTTAGATTTTGTTTTTAATGGCAATTTTTGATTAATAAATCGAGCAGTTCTTTGTAGTTGTTGAATGTACATATCACTAAATAAAAATATATCATTTGCGGCGTTTAATGCCCTTAATTGAAATTTTATTTAGTTATAAAATTTGTTGGAACGTATTTAATTTTTCGATTTTCGTCGTGTGCCGAGTTTCAATTGTCCAGTTTTCGAAAAATCTAAGGACAAAAAGAATAAACTACTTGGAGAATAGACCAAGTTTTTTTGTGCAACAACTTACGACTACCACAAGTTCCAGCACGTGCTTGAACTACGTCTTGTTCTTTTTAGAGTTGATCTACTCCTGCAAAAGTTTAAGTGTAAGATCGATCTATAGGGGTAGTTTTAGTTTTTTTTTTGTGCAACTCAGCCCATCAGCCCTTTAAAAAATTTATTATAGACCAACTCGATGACGTTCACAAGTTTTATTTCATCAGTGGGTGGTCAAATTGGTCTGTGGCTAGGAGCTTCGATAGTATCCATGTTTCAGTTTTTCATGGTCGCAACACCGATGGTATGGACGGTGATAAAGAAGAGAGCATTAATTCCTGAAACTACACACTAATTGAAGTTTGGTAAACTTTTATCCAGTAAAAAAAATGGCTGGTTGCCAGTAACAGTTTTCTAATATAGACTAGTTCGGAATAAGCGTCTTTTACTGTACGAGAGAGGGTAAAAAAAGAAAAAAATAAAATTTGAAAAAATCTTAGCTTTCTTAGTTTCTTAAGTTTAAACCTATACTTCATAACAATTGCTACACTATGATATGTTTCACTACGTTGAAGTGCTGTAATATATCAGTTTGTGCTAAATAAATTTTTGTTTTTTAATTAAACGTCACAATAGTTTAAAATCACCACTAAAATAGCAGTATTCTGAACAGTGATTTCAAATTAGTAAAAATAAAAATGAAATTTGGGCTTTTAAACTAATTTTAAACCTACATAGTTTTTTTTATAGTTTTGCTTGTAAAACTATTCAAAACTTAAAAATTAATTTTAAAAAGTCCATTTCAAACTTTTAACTTAAGCATTTTTTGTAATTGAAACATTAAAAAACTGGAAAACAAGCGCGCCAGCAGCGCCGTACCTATGAAGCGGCAAAAAACTAAAAATCCCCAAAAACTGCTTTTGCTTTTGCAATATTTAAAAAGTATTTAAGAAATTTTGAAGAGAAGGGGTCGAGATTTTAAACCAATAAATATTTGAAATATTTTAAACCGTAAAATGTACTAGTCGCTTGCTGTTTCTCAATTTTCCCTCTACATATGATTGGCGCTAGTAGTTATGTACCCTCTTCCTAACACTAAAAAACCCTTATTCCGAACTAGTCTATAAATATAAATAATTGATTTTTATATTTTATTCAAAAATGAAATTTTATATAAACAAATAAAATTTTTTATTGCTGTTCTCGTGTTATGTATATTAAATAAATACTTACATATAATATAAAAACTTACACGATATCTAAAAAACAAACGAAGACCTGTTAGGTTGCATTAATGGCTTAAGTTGAGTAATAACCAACCGCTTGTTGGTCCATTGAATGTAGCGCGAACATTAAATAATTATTTCCCTTCTCTGCTTACGTCGTTTATAATGATCACAAATTTTATTAAATGTTCCATATCATTAAGTCTTATATTGTAAAATTAATTATCATGTCTTTTATAAAATTATGATATTATTTTGCAAAGCAATGTTTCAAGGAGTTTTTATTTTAAGAATTAAATGTATATTAAAAATATATTATAACTTTCAGACACAGACTTATGTGTGAAACAAAAACGAATTATTTTAATATTAACTTTGATATAATATAATATAACGTAGCAAATTAACAATAAAGCTGTACAATTGTCTTCCTTAGTTTTCCTATACTTAACCTGTCTACAAAAAGTATGAGAGGGTAATTCTTTTGTGGGGTTTGGTTTATTTGTGTAGTAGGAATGGCCCCAATGAATGCAGAATTTTCGTTCCCTGTAGCTTATCTCAAGGGGTCACCCTTCAAAAAAAATTTTGATTCCAAATTGCTCCAAAAATAACCCAAATTTTACAAAAACATTTCTTGGTTCGGCAGACTTGTACATACCGCCAGGCGTCACAAGGAAAAAGTATCTGGGAACACATTTTAGCAAAAACACAAAACCTGCACACATTGAAATCGCCATAAAAAATTGCTAACCTAATTTTTTAGTTAAAATATTTTTTTCAATATTTATAGAATGAACAGATTAAATATCTTTAATTACTTACAAAAAACTTTATTTAAACATAAAATGATAGGCAAAGCTGGCTAAAAGTACATTACGCGATTTTTTGGGGTTTGTATTTTTTTCGCAACAAAAGCGGTTGAATAAAAAACAAGGATAAAAGCAAATTCTACCTCCTAGCAAAACGGGGAAAATTTTTTATAGAATTTAATTTTATGCTTTTAGGATGTGCTAAATTTGTAAAAAGTACCCATCAAAAAAGGTAAAAGAGAATCTTTACAAAATAAAAAAAATAAAGGGGCAGGGGTGGACGGCCCTCTCCTATGTATGGAAACGGTATATGCGCCCTAATAACGATTCTTGTTTAAACCGATCCCACGGCGTAAGCGTAAACAAATAGTTTTTTTAAATTAAACATAGCTCACAATGTGCAAAACTAAAGATTTCTCAAGTGTTTCATTTACCAAAAACACATAACACCTGCTCATACAAAAAGAAGCTACCTTTAGGCTAACCCGGTAAGGACGGTTCTTGAACTTGCCTCCAAAAGACGGGAGGCAGGTAAAAGGCAGCTAAAACTGCCTCGGAGGCAGGTAAGAGACAGGGTGGAGGCAGGTAGAAAGCAGGGTGGAGGCAGGTAAAACTGGAGGCAGGTAGGTGGAAGGTGACCCTGCCTCCTATGTTGAAGCATATTCAGGTTAGGAGGTAGGTAGAGGTACAGCTAAAACTGTTTTGAAGGCAGGTATGAAACAGGGTGGAGGCAGGTAGGAGCAGGTAGGAGGCAGCAAAATTTTCGATGGAGGCAGGTAGGAGGCAGGTAAAAACCGTTTTTCCTAATTCAGGCCCCCCGTCCTTATTGGGATAAGCTTTTTAATCAACTGTGTCAGGTTTAAATCGCTCATTTGCAGGCATGCTATATACCCAAGACGCGGTACACTTACCACTTGTGATGTTTACCCCGGTACTTACACTTGTGACGTTTAAGACGCCGGTGCACTTGCCAGCTTGGGTAGAGAGAATTGCGTTTGCCGGGGCCGGGGCCGGGGCCGGGGATGTTTACGACGCCGTACACTTACCACTTGTGATGTTTACGACGCCGTACACTTACCACTTGTGATGTTTACGACGCCGTACACTTACCACTTGTGATGTTTACGACGCCGTACACTTACCACATTCACCACGTTTACCATTGTTAACTAAAGGCCCGTCACACTTATGCACTATGTACGATGCCTTACACTTCACAACTTGTGATGTTTACACTTACGCGACACTTCCATATGCGCAATGCATTACAACGCCGTACACTTACCACTTGTGATGTTTACGACGCGGTACACTTACCACTTGTGATGTTTACGACGCGGTACACTTACCACTTGTGATGTTTACCTCGCGGTACATTTACCACATTCACCACGTTTACCATTGTTAACTAAAGGCCCGTTCACACTTATGCACAATGCACAATGCATTAAAACTGCAAAAATAGGTGTTCACACTTACGCACAATGCAGGATGCACAATGCATTATCGGACTTGGAACGGCGTTCCAAGTTTTGTGCGAGTAGCAGCGCGCTTTGAAAATTACTACGTATTTTTCCGCAAAGTTGAGAACGTTGAGAACTCTTCTGCTTAAAAAATGGATTAATTTATAAGTATTCTTGAACAAATAACGTTACATTTTATTATATACATAAAATTTAAAACATATTTTTGTTTTAACAGAATATAAAACATAATTCCATGCAAAATAAGTTAAAAAAGGGGTTTTGGCTCTATATTTTGGCTTTTTTTCAGATTCCCTGTCTAATATTCAGGATTGTTTATCTCAACATCGAGTAATTTGAGTTTTTTGTCACCTTGGATGTACAGCAACACTATTCTTGTTAGGTTTTGTTTTTTAATACGTGAAATAATCATTTTAAACCGTATTTAAGAATAGTTTTGGCTAAAAATTCGTTTTGATGCATTATGCATTGTGCGTAAGTGTGAAAAAGTAGTATAATGCATTGTGCATCGTGCATTGTGCATTATGCATGGTGCATTGTGCATTGTGCGTAAGTGTGAACGGTCTTTAAAGGCAAGATAAGACAGACGATTTTTCAAGACAGAAAGGAAACTACCCATGCTGGCAATCGAACACCTGTTCTTCTTAAACTCCAGGCTTGTTCTGTTCAGTTCGGCGTGCTTCCACTGCACCACGTGCACACGTGTATTTCTTCTTAATATTACAACTAAAGGTAAACCAAACGTAGCTGCAATAATGTGCTCACGTGACTAATTTAGACACGCCCACATGACTTTCATGCGGAGAAATTTTTTCGTTCACACAAGATCAGTCATTTTCAGAAAATGCAATGTGTTTGTGAAAATTATAATTTATGAATCAAATGTTAAAGTTCCTCCTAGTTTTCACTGGTTTTCACCTATAGTTTTCACTGCAAAGCGTTAAGTAGTAAATCAATTGCAGAACATAGAAAAAATTACGGTATTTTACTTACATAAAAATTATATTTTAGAATATCCAACTGACAAAAAATTCGACAAATTGGCAAAAAATGATGTTTTTGTTTTTAATTTCTGTGAAAAAAATTATTAATAGAAAAATAAAAATGTGGTTTTATAAGGGTTTGACCACCTTATCTCCGTTAAAGCGACTGCGCCTCAACTGATTGCGCCACGGCACCATGGGCGAATAAGGTTCAAAAGCACATATATTAACAAATACTCTGTATTAAATCGAATCTAATTGTCTGACAAAGTAACGTCAGATTCTCGTGATTTGAGTGGTTAATTAATGGGGGAGGGGGATTTTTTAATCCAACGAACAACTGTTGCAGCCACGTTGGGTTTACCTTTAGCAAACAAAATTATCAGGCTCCAAAAAGGTCGACTTGGTATTGCATTAAAAAAATTATAGTTCTTATACAAAAAAATTGAAAAAATGAAAGGTCTCTAAACAACAAACTACATATAAAAAAATATTTTAGTCTTAGAATCCTTAAAAAAAGCTGCCATGACAGCAATAAATTTTCATGATTTATGTTAAAAAAAGAAACTATAATTAGATAGTTTATTTGAATTGAATAATTTATTTTGATTATAGTCATTTATTCATCGGAATGTCACGCAATACTTTGCAAGCGTTTTAACAATCATATACAAACTGAACTGTTATTTTCGTTTTCATAGTTTTTCCATAAAAGCAAATAGTTTGGAATATGATCAGCAGTTTGCAGTTTTAATCCTTCTGCTACAAATACTTTTGTGAATTTGATTGAAATTGTGTTTGCTGTTAATGATTAATTGATTAGTATATTCATTTTAAGAGTTATAAATAAATTTATTTATATATATGTGTAACGCTTTATTTATAGACAGGCCTGCGTATTATAATTTCAATAAATCTTTTTATGCTATTTTTTAAATATAAATTTATTGTGATAAATGCATTTTAAAGCAAGGCGGGATTAGTTTCCTTTGTTTTTAGATCATTAACATACGATTAAACGGCTTTTTTTAATCTAGTTATATTCGGCTTTTGTTGTTTTAGACTGGTTTTTAAAAATAATTGGTTTTAAAAGCCTAAGTGTATTACAATGTATGCTTGTGTCGTTTGTTTTATATTATTAATCGAATAATAATATCAAAAATATATAATACTATATATTATATTAAGGAAAAATATGTCACTCAGTCCCAGAAGCTAAACAATTTGGTGCCATTTTTTGAGCACTGCCATTAATTGTTGTGCGCATAAAATGGCAAAACAACTGCTCTTATTGAGGCATGTGTCGTGTAAATGGGCACTGCTCAAAATGTAGCAGTGTTTTTGCGCATATCCTAGCATGCTAACTCGAACGCACTGCATTTTGAAGCACACTGCACTTTGTTAGCAATCTTATGCGCATATATGTGCATATACTGCACATAAAATGGCACAACCGCTTGAAACAAAAAAAATAAACCCACTAAAAAACCAGTACTTAGTTTACACACTGTACACAAAATACAAACTTTTAGTATAGACATACAAAAATAAAATCCAATGCAATACATAAATAGATCTTTTTGTGTATTGCATTGGATTTTATTTTTGTATGTCTATACTAAAAGTTTGTATTTTGTGTACAGTGTGCAAACTAAGTAGTGGTTTTTTAGTCGGTTTATTTTTTTTGTTTCCCGCGGTTGTGCCATTTTATGTGCAGTATATGCGCATATATGCGCATAAGATTGCTAACAAAGTGCAGTGTGCTTCAAAATGCAGTGCGTTCGAGTAAGCATGCTAGGATATGCGCAAAAACACTGCTACATTTTGAGCAGTGCCCATTTACACGACACATGCCTCAATAAAAGCAGTTGTTTTGCCATTTTATGCGCACAACAATTAATGGCAGTGCTCAAAAAATGGCACCAAATTGTTTCGCTTCTGAGACTGAGTGACATATTTTTCCTTAATATAATATATAGTATTATATATTTTTGATAATATTTCCATAGAATAATAAAAAACAGTGAATATCAGTATTAATTAGTAAAAACGCTAGAGAAATTTTTTTGCCATTTTAACACAACCAACTAAAAAAAACCTAAAACCAATTATATTTTTTTGGTTTTCAGTGCTAGCGTGAAATTATAATAATGGTACTGACGGGTTTTAATAAGCTGAGTTTGCGGAAATAATGTTTTTCTGCTGGAATTATGAACTATACAAAAAAAGGATTCAAACTGGAAAACATTTAGTGACATCAATTTGTATTATTTTATAAGAATTTATTGATTGGAAATTAGCTATACAGTTATATAACGGTATTACGCATGGTATAGTGGTTATGGGAACCTAAAAAATTTGCATACACATATTTGCATCATTGATGTTTGTCTTTTTTAAAATGCACCCTTATGAAGCGGAATTGAGACCGAAATTCCCTGTTTAAATGAATAATTTCAAGATTATTTAACATTAAAATAATATGTTTTAAATCATTTTATTTGCATTTATAAGTTCATTTTTAATCGTTTAAAATAAATTTTGAACAGTTGTATTAGTAATTCAATTATTTAAAATGTATTTGAATTACTTGTTGAACTTCTTAAATTACAGCTAAAGTAAAGCGGAGCTCTAAGAAACATTGCTAACTTGTAAAAACATAATAATGCGCTGAAATTAGGTGAATTATTTGTGTATTATGTACGTTACTATCTTTCTAAATATACGCTAAATTAGTTTGTCGCTCGCTGTTGGATATTACAAAACCATGACATTCCTTTTTTTGTCAAAATAGCCACAGTATTGACTTTCTCGCTCCTATCCTTTGACTAATTACGTATTTTATACTCGTATTTTTGACCTCTAAATCCAGTCGCATGGATTTTTATAATCATAAACGTGACCGAGATCGTGACTAGCCTAGTTGATATCAGGTTATCTAAATAATACTATGCTCTATTAAGTTTTTCCGGGTCGGGAAAGGAGGCGAACCGAAATCGATGTAAAAACTAATTATAGGTCGACTAATTTCGTATCTTCAGGCTAGGATAGGACAAGAATGCTAATAAGACACTGATATAGTTCTTATAATATAGCGAACGGCCATTGAGAAACATAAAGCGATTGCCTTTTTTTTTCGTTTGCTATGCTTTGAACGCGAAGTTTAATTTGGAGGAGTTCTAACAAATAAGCAGTTTTTTTTGCTAATTCAGTACATGTAACGAACTTTTTGATGTATTACCTATTTTTCAATTTTTTATTTTGATCAATAAATCCATAACAAGGACCTAAATAAAAAAAGTGCTTCCTAAGAAAGTTGCTTTCTTTCTTCTTTCTTCTTTTCAGTGAGCGCATGTTTATTTTTGATTAATCAGTAACGAATGAGGAATATCGCTTTTAAGGATTGAGCGTTGGAATAATAATAATAAGAAGAAGAAGAAGGTTCTGAATTTCAAAATTTACCCACGTTTTCTAATAATGGTTGGCGCGGCGCCGCGGGGCTAAATCGCCACGTGGCGCTCCCGCGCCGCCCATGATAATTTTAAAAAAATTATGTACGTTACAAAAACGTACTTTTTGCGCTGTATTGCACGTACTAGTAAATGCCGTGCTGAAAGAACTGTTCGAGGAGACCTTAAGAAGAACCAAACATCAGTCACTTAATGTTGTTTTTTAACTTTAACTTCCTTTACTCTAACGATGATTGATACCATACACGCTGTTAATAGCGTGATTGCTTAAAATTAATACACCGTACATTCTCATTTACGTTTACGCGAGAAATTCGAGAAAAATGTCAATTGGTAAAAAATAATACAAATGTAAAGGGACATTTAAAAAAATAAAGTTTTTAGCAGAAAACCGTTTTTATTTTAAAGCATCGTAATGTTTTTATTAACCCAATGTTTACGCTAACATTTTGAAAAGAAACTTTAATTAACTTCGAGTTAAAAAATAAGGATTATTTGATCTTAAACAATCGGCTAGCAGTAAATTTTTAATATTTTGAAATGGTTAAAAGATTATATAAACCAAAATGCGACGAGGTATGTAGCGACAAATCAAAAAACGAAAAGCAAAACCCTTTGAAAACTTTATTTTAAAATAATATAGCGTGTTCCAAACGACCTTAAAATTTTGATAATGCTTTCAAACTGCAAATTTATTTTAATTTCGGTCCACAAATAAGCAAATTCTAATTTTGAAGACCTGCCAACCAGTCCATTTGTAGCTATTTGGAATGGATTAAACATTACTGAAATTTACTAAATCTTCTTACAAAGGAAAATTAAGCGCTGTTTATTTAATTTTTATTTAAAATTATATTAATTATTTATAATTCTGTTTATTTTTTAAGAAATATTCGCAATCCATTCTTGTTTATTGCATTATTGTTATAATTGTTGCAAATGAAAACATAAAAAATAAAATTAACATTATTAAAACGCAAATTGCAAATTGACTTATCATTGTAAGAAAAAGCAAAAAATAAAACGGCCATTTTTTCAATTAATATCTGTTTACCAATTTTATGCAAAAAAAACTCATAGCTTGTTAGATTTGTCACTTCCAGATAACCTTCGAGTTTAATTTAATAAAAATCTCTTAGAATCGTAAGTTATTTGTTATTTGTAAAATTTTCTTTCATGTTGTTTATTCATTTGTCATATTTATCATTATTTATAATTTTATTTATTTATTTATCATGGTTGGCACAGAAGTACCACAGGACGATTTAGCTTCGCGGAATTGCGTCAGTGGATAAATTTTGAAATTCGGAGGTTTCTGTTTCTTCTTATTATTATTATCACTATTCTAATGCTCATAAAATTGGTATTTTTATTTCAATAGTGATTGATGAGAAATAAACATAAAGCTCATTGGAAAAACAGAAAATAACGTAACTTTTGTACGAGCCACTTTTTACTTATGGTTGAATTATATCTGGCTGACACTGAAAATTAGAATGCAGACATGAGGGGACCAATTAAAATTGTGCGGTAATGACGTTTTTTTAAAAAAACAAATAAGAACGCAGAATTTTTTTTAATTCCACCTTTTCACAAAATATACAAAAATTCACCAACTTTAGCTCTTAGAAATCTTATTTTAGTATTTAGGTTACAAATTAAGTAATTTGATAAATAATTATTAAAATACAGTTTTTAATCTTCGTTATTATTCCGTTTTAGTGAAAAATTTAGAATGTTTTTGTTGTTAAATAGTCGATTCAATACTACAAATATCGCGGTCAGCTAGATTTTATTTGCCTATAGGTCCCTGTAATAGGGAAAAAATCTTCTAACCGCACAATAGCCGCTTTCCGCAACTATTAGGATATAATCAAATTTTGTACAGAGATAACAGCAGGCAGGCACTAACCTAAACTGCACAACAGATATGCTCAGATCCTTATTCGCGCCAGTTCACCACGTTATCTTTTTTCACCGCCTAGGAAGCGTAGAAAACAACAAAATACTCTAAGTTTTTTATTATTGCTGATCATAAGTGTCGCGGCGCAGGAGCGCTACGGCGTGGTTTTGTACCGTGGCGCCGCGCAAACATTGTAGGGAACGTTGATAAATTTTGAAATTCATGTTCATCCTCTGCTTCTTCTTCTTATTATTATTATTCTAACGCTCATATTTTAAAATCAACTTTACTAAATAAAATAAATCGATCAATTTGTGATTG
>JASAMX010018629.1:10000-12521 GCA_030248175.1 Microlaimidae sp. YZB2_3 | reverse complement strand
CTTTTTAAATGAGCAATCTAAAACTTGATTATGAAAAAGAATTTTTATTTTTAAAATGCGAAATTAGGCATTAAAAATCCATTAATAAATATCCTACAATGTAAATGTAGATAAAATAAAGATTTAATTTTAAATAATAAACATGAAACATGACATAAAATAATAAATAAACACGAAACACACAAAAAAATCATTTATATTTAAGTTGTTTTAAAATATTTTTGACGTTTTTAAAAAGTTTAAAAAAAATTATTTTGCAGGTTTTTTTCAGAATATTCAGAATTTAATTTCAAAAAAAAGAAGTGCTCCCTTCGAACGTACTTCTGAGCTTTTAAAACCAAACCTTAAGGAGATCCAGGGAACATAAATAAAGGAAACGTTATCTCGATAAGGACGGATCTTGAACCTGCCTCCGTAAGATCGAAGGCAGGTAGGAGGCAGGCACAACATGCTCGGAGGATGGTGGGAGACAGGATGGAGGCAGCTATGACACAGAGGGGAGGCAGGTAAAGGTAGGAGACAGGTGGGCCTACCTCCTATGTTGAAACATATACAGGTTTGAAGGCAGGTAGAAGGCAGTTAAAACTTCCCCAGAGGCAGGTAGGAGGCAGGTAAGTTTAGAAATGTGGGCTGGTACGATGTAGGTCGAGGGTCGGTATGAGGGAGCAAAATTTGCGATGGAGGCCGGGAGGAGGCTGGTAAAAACCTGTTTTTCAATTGAGCACCACGTCTTTACCGGATTATTTAGTTATCTAATAAAATGTTATTTTTTTAAATCAAACAAACTCGATTGTCCTGGCTGTACTGTACAATTCCCATAAAATTGCCAGCTAATGTGGACCAGAAATTAGCAATATCCAATTGACTTGCGCCTTCTAATGAAGAACAAAGCCTGTTAAAATAAAAAAAATCGGAAAATATATTTAAGAAATATCAGAAAAATTGTGTGCAACGCACAATAATTAGAAATATTTAAAAAAATAGCCGTTTTTTGGAAAATTAGTTCTAAGGTTTAGTTGAGTAGAGCAACAAAGTGTGATATACTTGACTTTAAATCGCAGTATAATGCATCGAGCTGTTTGAGATGTCAATTATAGTATAAGTATAATAACAAAAGTAATCTCACCTATATTTTGCATGAACTTACTTACATAAGTTTGTTTTTTAAGATTGTTCTTCCAGACTGAGTAAGTAATAGTTGCTGTACTGCGTTTGTGCTTTTCCTTATTTGTTGTAAGCACAAAGGGCTGTAACTCCTGAATGCAGCCTGCACCACCTGAAGGTACTCTAGAATGATCACTTAAATATAGATATTATTGTTTGTATGTGAATGAAATCTTTAAAATTATATACACAGAATTGAATAAACAACCTTTGAATTAGAAAACCCTTGAATAAATATGTATATTCCGTTGGCCAATATTCACTCAAATTTTTTATGTATAAATACTGCGCGAAAAAAATTTTATCCTAAAAAAAGCAAGATTTGATTATATGATTTATTCCACAAATTTTATAAGAAAAATATATAATCCGTGATATTCGACGAAAGGGTGTTTGCTGCGGGATAAGCTATAGTTAAAAACTAATACTTTAATGCATCAAAATTTTTGAGCTGAAAACGGTCCGCACAAACTAAACTTCAAAAATCAAATTTTTTTAATGTCATGGAGAAAAAGACCCTGAAATGGCGGGTACTATTAGTGATTTGCGGCTATATGTTTTGCTCCGTAAGAATCAAAGTTAAAGGACTTAATAATAGGATATTTTTATGTTTATATTGAAATCAATTTTTTTCCTAGCACTCATTGGCTTTTAAGTGATTCTATATAGCGTCACAATTTTGTCAAGATTTTTGTCACTAAACAAATTACGTTTATATAAAAGATTTTTGACCATCATGTTTTAGTAAAAAATAAAAATATTCCATTATTTGAAATTTAAAAAATTGGTGTTAAGTGTAGTTTTTTGAAAAAATAAAAAATAAGCGTATCTTGCTATAAATAAACATTGTACCACAGGAAAATTTAATTTGACTAATGATTAATGAATTTTGATTAAAATAGTGATTCAATTCAATTTAAATTTTGCTAAAAATGCAGTCCAGTTCAAATAATTAGGCTTGTGTTTGATCATTCTTAACCAGTAAAACAGATTAAAAAATTCTCATGTTTTGAGTTTTTCAAAATATTTTAATTTTTTTGATTTTTTTTCGGAAATTCTTACGGACATTTCATTTAAAAATTAAAAAAATACAACACGAAACCCATTTTTCTACCGAAAACTAAATGTTTACATTAGTGATGTTCCCCGGAGCTCCGAGCTCCGAAGCTTTACTTTTAGGCGCTCCGGAGCAAATCCCGAAGCTCCGGAGCTCCGCCCTATTTTGATACTATAGTCTATACAAAAATGATGCGGACTGGCGACAAAACTCGAACTTTGAAATGTTATATATCCATAACGGAGTTTGGAATAAGTGCGGGACATATTTGGAAGCTTAACCAATTATTATTTAGTTACG
>JASAMX010018629.1:0-5000 GCA_030248175.1 Microlaimidae sp. YZB2_3 | reverse complement strand
TAATGCAATGGTAGTTTTCTTGCAGTGAAGTCAACGGCTTCGTTTGCACTCAATGCTGGTTTACTAGCACTACGATTATTATTGCTCTGCGAATTCGGCAGGGCAACAAAAAATAATAAAGACATTATCGTAGTCATTTTCAATGTCAAACACATTAGAAGTTAAGTAGAGATAGCTTTAAAACGTCTATTTATTTATGTCATTAAAATAAAAAATTGATGTCTTAACGTTAAAAAACGAAGTTTACACATTTACCCAACAAATGCTGCTTTAGGTGGCCGGTGCAAGGTCTTTGAATCCGTCAAAAGAGAACATGGAGGTGTTGGAAAAATTTGTTAACTTTGAACTGCGAAAATGACAACTTGGAGCCGAAAGTAAAAAAAATGGTTTGGGCTTGGATTTAAGCTTTTGCTTAAACTTAGAAATAAGTTTAAGAGATTTCTCATTATTGGCTCCAATTTCCAGCTTTAAGTGCTTTTGGTTTCAACGAACCCGAATTGTTTGTCTTTATTTTTTGTTGTAAAGCCAGCCATACAGTGCAAATATAATCGCAGTGCTAAGTATTGAGTAGTATAGCATTTACAAAGGAAATATCATTTCACTGTAAACAAACTAATACTGTGTTAAAAATTTTTAAGCAAAAATAGTGATTTTTGCTCCAAAAACGGCACAAAATCGCTCATGTGCGACTTTTCTACCGAAATATTAGTGAAAAATTTAGTGTACAGTCAGAAATTTTGTTATTTCATATATTCGTACTTTTAGTTATTTGTTTTACAATTCAAATTCATTTAATTAATTAATTTTAAAATCCAAATACAGAAAAATTACCAGAATAGCTTCCTCCAAATGTCACCCATTTGGTATTGTTTGGTAAATTGTATTGCTGATTCATAGCCGTAATGAATGTAGCTAAATCTGCTAAGGCTTGTCGACTGCTCAGATATTGTAAGCTGGCAACACTCATGTCCCTTAAAACTGGGATTTTTTAAATAAAATTTTAAATTTTAAAAAAATAGTTGACGCAGCAAGAATTAGGACTACAAAACTGAAAAAAATGTAATATCTGAATAAGAAAAAATATGTATCTTCATCTATTGCCCAGACACATTTACTGCCACAATATATAGGCATATCTTAATTGGGCAAAGCCAATTTTAGCTTTCGAGTGATTTAATTAAAAATTTGTTTCAGACGTTTGTGCCTTAACTAAGATGTGTAAAGGCGTGCCCTAATAAAGGCTATTTCGCCTTAATTAAGATAACGCCTTGATCGTAGGGTGTGACTCCGATTCAATAAGGGTTCTCTTTATTGTGGCGCACCTTGCTCATGAGAGCCCTCTAAGGGGCATTAATTGTGTATGTGCTTTATAAGCAGTTACATAATTTTTCTTTATTTTTATGATATATTAATAAAACTTACAATCATGATTAAAAATTCATACCAGATTGCATATTTTATATCTATATTACGGTAAAGACGGCTCTTAAAAATGTTTTCAGTAGATTGAAGGCAGGATAGAGGTAGGTAGGAGGCAGTGTAGGAACAGAACGGAGGCCACCAAAACTGCCTTAAAGGCAAACAGAAGATATGTGAAACTATGCTTCTTTTTCAAACATATATTAGTGATGTTCCCGGAACTCCAAGCTCCGGAACGGAGTCGAAGCTCAGTCATATATCTGTATTAATTTCATAAAATATTTTGTCAAACCATAAAAATAGTTCTAAAATGCGTATACTTAAAACGCCTTTAAAGCTATAATAAGCTTGGAATAACATTTAAAGGGCGGAGCTCCCTTGGCCTTAAAATCTGAAAAATTATTTTGGAGGATAGAAACATCACTAACATAATATACACCTTAAAAGGCAAGATAAGGGAGAGAGGACAGACTTAGGTAAGAGACAGAAAAGAGGCACATCCACATCTTTTTGAAGGCAAGTAAGAGACAAGTCATAGGGAGATATATTTAGAATATAAATACATAAGTAAGGCGTATATGGGTAGGTATACAAGAGGCAAGCAAATTTACAATGAAAGCAGATAAGAGGTCGGTAAAAACATGCTAACATGATAAGATGCTTTCTAAAATAAGGCACCCCTTGCTTACTAGGATGTAGAGTACATAAAATCAAAATTTTTAATGTTTACAAAATCTGGAATTTTAAAAATGGGAAAAATCAATCAAACAATCAACTGAAATTAACTTTGTGTTTTATGTGGTGTGCTTTTAGTCAAAAGTGTTTTTTTTTAACCTAAAATAAAATAAACTAACGGTAATGGGTAACTTTGTCCATAAAAACGATGTTCTAACTGAAAACAGAGAGCACCCATTGCCTTTGCATTTTTCAACCAATCGGGAGTTCCTTCATCTAAAATTAAAATATCAGTGAAAATAGTTTAATACTTACAAAATCTACAAATGAACTGGTAATATTTATATTATAGTACTAATATATGAAAAATTTTATATGCTGGTCATAACATTTGTTTCGGAACCATTAGAAGTTTCTTATGGATTTTAAATGTTAGTCGCAATATCATTTTAGAACCAATCAAAGTTTCTTATAAATTTTAAATACTGTTTCATTATTTAGAAACATCAAAAGTTTCTCAACCATCAAAAGTGTTGTATTGATTTTAAGTTAGTTACAACATCATTTTGGAACCATCGAAAGTTTCGTTTTGATTTTAAATATTTGTCACAACGTTATTTTAGAACTATCAAAAGTTTTTTTATCAATTTTAAATGTTGATCACAACATAATTTTGGAACCAACAAAAGTTTCTTATGGATTTATATGTTTGTCAAAACAATGATTTTTGAACAAATCAAAGTTTCTTATGGATTAAACGCTGGTCACAGTATCATTTTTGAATCACCGAAAGTTACTCATGGATTTTAAATGTTTGTCACGAAATCATTTTAGAATTATCGAAAGTTACTAATGAATTTTTAATGCTGGTCACTACATATTTTTAGAACCATCAAATTAGCAGGCCTTTAATATTCTGGATATAAAAAATAAACAACCACCTTGGTCAAAAACGAATTCCTGCCTCGGTCAAACAAGTTGTCAAACGTGTTTATCTTTTATTTTATTTTTATTTTTATTTTTTTTTGGTTTTAATTATGTAAATGGTACATACAATTTCAAGTGCAGTTTTAACTAGCTTATGTATGTTTCCTGTTATTTTAACAAAATAAAATTCAATTCAATTCAATTCAATTCAAGATAGCTTTTAACCAACCCATAATTAGCGATATTTCTCAGCGTATTGCTTCGTGAATTACAAGAGGGAGGAGCAGATGTTATTGTTTGCGCTCACGGTCCTCAGGGTCGTACTTTTTGTTTATAAAAATATAGAGCTTTGAAATTCATGCGCGAATATGACTAACACAAATGGCTGAGAAGGAAGCAAATTTAATAACATAAAGATGCGCGCGGACCTTATAAAAAGAATATTTATACGAAATCTGGCCGGTTCTTTCTTTACTTTAGAATTAGTCTTGTTTAGAGCTTTTGTGGCATTTCTAAAGCACGACAACAAAATGGTCTGATTCATTAAAAATTAAATTAATTATGCACCTAAGACTTTGGTTTATTAGATTAAGTTAAGAGTTAATAAATATAAAGTGATGTATGTCCCATACTAATAAAAGTTACATTGATAAAAGTTTACTTGTGTCTATCCAATGGCGACTAGTGGGCCCCTCTCCGCCTATTTGAACAAATCCCGGGCCGCCTGGTTGGTAAAATCCAGTGTTTACCCAATATTTCTACAGAAAAAAGTAAAAACAGCAAAAATTTATTGACAATTACGAAAATTATTCAAGAATGTTCTTTACATTCAATACATTCCCAAAATGATTTAGGGTCGATGGAGCCTTGGGAACTTGGAGCTGGAACTTGGAGCCAAAAATAGACAACTTGGAGCCGTAAGTGGGGAACTTGGAGCCGTAAATAAGATAAAACAAATATAGCTGGTGTACCAACACAATTGAAACACAGTTGTGTTATTTTTGCAGCTGAAATTTAGTCAAGTAATTTAATTAAACTTGTCATTTATAAAGGTTCAAATATGTATTGATGAATCAAATTGAATGACGAACTCGAAATTTTAGATTTCAATACGTCTCACATTTTTCTGTGGAAAATCAATTGTTAAATAAAATAGAGTCTCTATTACTAATATAATTAAGAAATAGGAATGTAAACTTTTCAATTAAAAAGAAGCAGCTATACCTGTTGCCACGTTCTCTGGTCTGTGTTTTTGAAATGGTCGAGTCGTTGTGTAAACCATTTAATCTTCACGTTAGGGTTACCTGGTGCAGGCGAAGAATTTTCTTTTTTGTTATTATTTCTCCAGTCTTCCTTCCAATGGCCGAGAAAACCACCTTTCGGCCGACCATTTTTAAATGCAAAATCGTACGATGACGCGGCGATAAATGCACTATTAAGCATGAAAAATATTGATACCAGCAATTGCCACATGATTTAGGGCTGTTTATTAAATTTTCAGCTTTGCAAAAAATGGCCACACTTTAGCTTTCGAAATTAACCAAATATAAATTACTAAATATATAAAAAAAATTATAAAGGCAAAAATTTTTTTTGTAATTAAAAAATTAGGAAAATCGTAAAATTATAGATGGCTGACCTCGTAAATTTGTATGGGACATGAAAAGATCAATTAGAGTGCGGTTATGACGTTTTTTTAACACGAAACCTACATATTAGAACGCTAATTTTTTTAAATATAGCCTTTTCACAAAATATCTGTACAAAAATTAGTCAATTTTAGCTCTTAAAAATTCCCATTTCTGTTTCAAATTGACTAACTTGGTTGATAACTATTAAAATACAGTATTTAATCTTTAATGTTAAACCGTTTTAAACAAAATTAAAATAGTTTTATTTTTAAATAGTCGATTCAATATTGAAAATCATTTAAGTCAGTTACATAAGCAATACGTAACTGAACGAAGTAGACCTGCATA